>JAOTOM010004918.1:420000-589743 GCA_034440615.1 Ashinkailepas kermadecensis | reverse complement strand
AAGATACGATCTGATTGTTCGTTGATAACACTTGCCACCTGACCGACGCGGCGGTCCCCCGTCTGGCTGATTTGAGACGAACCACGACGCGTGCTGTACCGAACGGGTGTCGGTCCCGTGTACCGCCCTCGGCACAGAGCGGTGCCACATCGCCTGTGGGCCGGGCTACCACAGTACTGTCACAGCGCCACACGGATGTGGCTGTGGTGTAGGTCCCGATGTACCGCCCTCGGCACAGAGCGGTGCCACATCGCCTGTGGGCCGGGCTACCACAGTACTGTCACAGCGCCACGGATGTGCTGTGGTGTAGGTCCGTGTACCGCCTCCGGCACAGAGCGGTGCCACATCGCCTGTGGGCCGGGCTACCACAGTACTGTCACAGCGCCACACGGATGTGCTGTGGTGTAGGTCCCTGTACGCCGCCCTCGGCACAGAGCGGTGCCACATCGCCTGTGGGCCGGGCTACCACAGTACTGTCACAGCGCCACACGGATGTGCTGTGGTGTAGGTCCCGTGTACCGCCCCCGGCACAGAGCGGTGCCACATCGCCTGTGGGCCGGGCTACCACAGTACTGTCACAGCGCCACACGGATGTGCTGTGGTGTAGGTCCCTTGTACCGCCCTCGGCACAGAGCGGTGCCACATCGCCTGTGGGCCGGGCTACCACAGTACTGTCACAGCGCCACACGGATGTGCTGTGGTGTAGGTCCCTTGTACCGCCCTCGGCACAGAGCGGTGCCACATCGCCTGTGGGCCGGGCTACCACAGTACTGTCACAGCGCCACACGGATGTGCTGTGGTGTAGGTCCCGTGTACCGCCCTCGGCACAGAGCGGTGCCACATCGCCTGTGGGCCGGGCTACCACAGTACTGTCACAGCGCCACACGGATGTGCTGTGGTGTAGGTCCCGTGTACCGCCCTCGGCACAGAGCGGTGCCACATCGCCTGTGGGCCGGGCTACCACAGTACTGTCACAGCGCCACACGGATGTGCTGTGGTGTAGGTCCCGTGTACCGCCTCCGGCACAGAGCGGTGCCACATCGCCTGTGGGCCGGGCTACCACAGTACTGTCACAGCGCCACACGGATGTGCTGTGGTGTAGGTCCCGTGTACCGCCCTCGGCACAGAGCGGTGCCACATCGCCTGTGGGCCGGGCTACCACAGTACTGTCACAGCGCCACACGGATGTGCTGTGGTGTAGGTCCCGTGTACCGCCCTCGGCACAGAGCGGTGCCACATCGCCTGTGGGCCGGGCTACCACAGTACTGTCACAGCGCCACACGGATGTGCTGTGGTGTAGGTCCCGTGTACCGCCCTCGGCACAGAGCGGTGCCACATCGCCTGTGGGCCGGGCTACCACAGTACTGTCACAGCGCCACACGGATGTGCTGTGGTGTAGGTCCCGTGTACCGCCCTCGGCACAGAGCGGTGCCACATCGCCTGTGGGCCGGGCTACCACAGTACTGTCACAGCGCCACACGGATGTGCTGTGGTGTAGGTCCCGTGTACCGCCCTCGGCACAGAGCGGTGCCACATCGCCTGTGGGCCGGGCTACCACAGTACTGTCACAGCGCCACACGGATGTGCTGTGGTGTAGGTCCCGTGTACCGCCCTCGGCACAGAGCGGTGCCACATCGCCTGTGGGCCGGGCTACCACAGTACTGTCACAGCGCCACACGGATGTGCTGTGGTGTAGGTCCCGTGTACCGCCCTCGGCACAGAGCGGTGCCACATCGCCTGTGGGCCGGGCTACCACAGTACTGTCACAGCGCCACACGGATGTGCTGTGGTGTAGGTCCCGTGTACCGCCCTCGGCACAGAGCGGTGCCACATCGCCTGTGGGCCGGGCTACCACAGTACTGTCACAGCGCCACACGGATGTGCTGTGGTGTAGGTCCCGTGTACCGCCCTCGGCACAGAGCGGTGCCACATCGCCTGTGGGCCGGGCTACCACAGTACTGTCACAGCGCCACACGGATGTGCTGTGGTGTAGGTCCCGTGTACCGCCCTCGGCACAGAGCGGTGCCACATCGCCTGTGGGCCGGGCTACCACAGTACTGTCACAGCGCCACACGGATGTGCTGTGGTGTAGGTCCCGTGTACCGCCTCCGGCACAGAGCGGCGCCACATCGCCTGTGGGCCGGGCTACCACAATACTGTCACAGCGCCACACGGATGTGCTGTGGTCTAGGTCCTGTGTACCGCCTCCGGCACAGAGCGGCGCCACATCGCCTGTGGGCCGGGCTACCACAGTACTGTCACAGCGCCACACGGATGTGCTGTGGTGTAGGTCCCGTGTACCGCCTCCGGCACAGAGCGGTGCCACATCGCCTGTGGGCCGGGCTACCACAATACTGTCACAGCGCCACACGGATGTGCTGCGGTCTAGGTCCTGTGTACCGCCTCCGGCACAGAGTTTTGGCACGGGGAGAGATGAAGCTTTTCATTTGTGCTTTTTGTAATGCAATTTGGTGAATGTATTGCATCCGGAATAGTGTTTACTGCCCACACATGCTTGAAGGCGCGTGGCTGCATAAACGCCCAAAGCGATGCGCGTATGGGTTATGACCGATATGCAAGGATGCTCGATGATACCCGCCATTTTGAAACTTGCCCTCACTCGTCCTTGACCGCTGCAAGCGACTTATACTGGAAGTAATTGCATACACATATATCTGACCCAGCTGATGTGTATTTCTGCGGCAATGCCCATGCTTCGGCCAGACGAATCCTTCGATCGAACATACACAGCAACCGTTCTGGTACTCCCGAATACACCGAACTGCGCGTCTGCGTTTTCCTGGAGCACAAGTTGCAGCGGCAGCCTGGTCAGTGGTCGCTGGCAGCGGATACCGGCGCTGCCAGTGGGAGTGCGC
The DNA here is from genome assembly GCA_034440615.1 of Ashinkailepas kermadecensis. Lineage (NCBI taxonomy): Eukaryota > Metazoa > Arthropoda > Thecostraca > Neolepadidae > Ashinkailepas > Ashinkailepas kermadecensis. Next base: position 586,867 of record JAOTOM010004918.1, on the reverse strand, counting down.
AGGGTTAACGAACGACGCGGCCGACATGGCGCCGCCGCCAGCCGGTGTGTGCGTGGCCACTGCGGCCTACGCTGGGGTGAATCCTGTCACCGCGCCGCAGCCGCATCGCGGCCGGCGCGCCGTTGGCCTGGGTCAGGCCGGATCGCCGCCGCCGTCCGCCGTCCGCCGTCCGCCGTCCGCCGTCCGCCGTCCGCCGTCCGCCGACCGCCGTCCGCGCCGAGCCGTCTGCCCGTCATGTTCTCCAGTGGCCCGGCGCTCAGGGTGCGCCGGGGATTTGTGTGGTGACGGAGGAGGATAATGCAGCGGCATTTAGGCTGTTTCAGTGTGGGTTGTCATGGCTCTGGGGTGGCGTTTTGCGGTCCAGTAATACACTGAATGTTTCCAGCGAGTATATTAAAACCGAAACAGGGGTGGGGGGAAAATGGCACTGAATAGTAAACATGCTGACATAATCTTGTGAATTTGCTGGATAATTATAAACATTAGGCGGCTGCGCCATACATCATATCGCAGAAATTTGTCGCTTGAATTGCCCATCCTCTTGCTGTATTCTTGATGTTTAGTTTGTGCAATTTCCTTAATGATATATTAAAGAAGTAAATAGATAATTACGGAATTCATTAAGTCAATGAACATGTGAATTAATATTCTACACGAGTTCGTTATCAATTTAGCATGTTACCCGTTCTGTGACAGTGTTTACCGGCAGCCGGTCCGGTGACCGTGTTTACTGACGTCTGTCCGTTGACCGTGTTTACCGACAGTCGGTCCGGTGACCGTGTTTACCGACAGCCGGTCCGGTGACCGTGTTTACTGACGTCTGTCCGTTGACCGTGTTTACCGACAGTCGGTCCTGTGACCGTGTTTACCGACGTCTGTCTGGTGACCGTGTTTACCGACGTTTACCGACAGTCGGTCCGGTGACCGTGTTTACCGACAGTCGGTCCGGGCCGGTGACTGGTAACCGTGTTTACCGACAGTCGTTGTGGCCGTGTTTACCGACGTCTGTCTGGTGACCGTGTTTACCGACGTTTACCGACAGTCGGTCCGGTGACCGTGTTTACCGACAGTCGGTCCTGTGACCGTGTTTACCGACGTCTGTCTGGTGACCGTGTTTACCGACGTTTACCGACAGTCGGTCCGGTGACCGTGTTTACCGACAGTCGGTCCGGGCCGGTGACTGGTAACCGTGTTTACCGACAGTCGGTCCTGTGACCGTGTTTACCGACGTCTGTCTGGTGACCGTGTTTACCGACGTTTACCGACAGTCGGTCCGGTGACCGTGTTTACCGACAGTCGGTCCTGTGACCGTGTTTACCGACGTCTGTCTGGTGACCGTGTTTACCGACGTTTACCGACAGTCGGTCCGGTGACCGTGTTTACCGACAGTCGGTCCGGGCCGGTGACTGGTAACCGTGTTTACCGACAGTCGGTCCTGTGACCGTGTTTACCGACGTCTGTCTGGTGACCGTGTTTACCGACGTTTACCGACAGTCGGTCCGGTGACCGTGTTTACCGACAGTCGGTCCGGGCCGGTGACTGGTAACCGTGTTTACCGACAGTCGGTCCGGTACCGTGTTACGACCAGTGGTGACCGTGTTTACCGACGTCTGTCCGGTGACCGTGTTTACCGGCGTCTGTCCGGTGACCGTGTTTACCGACAGTCGGTCCGGGCCGGTGACTGGTAACCGTGTTTACCGACAGTCGGTCCGGTGACCGTGTTTACCGGCGTCTGTCCGGTGACCGTGTTTACCGACAGTCGGTCCGGGCCGGTGACTGGTAACCGTGTTTACCGACAGCCGGTCCGGTGACCGTGTTTACCGACGTCTGTCCGGTGACCGTGTTTACCGGCGTCTGTCCGATGACCGTGTTTACAGACAGTCGGTCCTGTGATCGGGTTTGCCGACATTCGGTCATGTGATCGTGTTTACCGACGTTCATCCGGCTCGGAGACTGCGGCCGGTGACGGCAGTGTCACGCGGGACGTGGGCCACGTCGGCGTCCCAGCCGCACGTTTACCAGTCCACCGGAGCCCACCACACCCACCGCCAAGGCCGACGCTGCGGCCGACCGGCGCGTGGCGGGGGCGGCGGCCGGTGGCGGCGGCCGGTGGCGGGAGTCAGTGGCGGTGGCGGCGGCGACGGCGGCCGTGCGGTCACGGCACGTCCCGATGGCCGGGTCTCCGCCCCACCGCCGCCACCAACGCCGCCGCCGCCGCCGCAACCGACTGCCGCCACCGCCAGCCGGCGACAGACCACCTCTGCCCGTCCCTGCGGCCAGCGAGGCCGGCGACAGTCTCCGTCGTGTTGACGATCGGTACCTCCGGCGCACTGTGTCCGGGCCGATCGCCTCCGACGTCGGCTGACCACCGCTCTGGGGCATTCGCATCGGCCGCTCATCTCGCAGACGGCTGGCCAGGCGCCAGAGCGCACGATGGGCTCCTGGAGAGGCGACGGCGGAATCGGGCGGCGATTTTTGTCGGCGTTTTGCGGACGGGCCACCGCGGCGGCGTCGCGTTAGATGTCTGTCGCGTCGCCGGGCCCGCTGCTCTCGGCGGCAGCGCGCTTTTTGTGGCGCGCCGGCGACCGCGGCGGGCTCGCTCGTGCGCCGCTCGGTCGGCTGATGGTTTCATCCGACTCGGACCGGCCGGCCGGCGCGTTTGCCAGCGTGTCGTGCGCACGCCACTTTTGCCTCATTACCGGATAATTTGTAGTGCGCCGGGCGGGCGTGAGTGTGCGTTGTCTGGCGGCCGCGCTGCGTGCGGTGGCTGCGGTCGCGGCGCCACCTGAGCCGGCCGCCTTTTTGCCGGCGGATTTTTGTCGTCCGTCAGTGGGATCGCGTTGTTATGGCGGTGCGCGCCGGCAACATATGGCCGGGCGGCGGCGCCGCTGCGCTCTCCGCTGTCCGTCAGAGCGACGGCCGGCCGGCACGCAGCGCGCGCAAGCTCCGCCCCAAGTGGGCGGTGTCTGTCGGCCGGCGAAACGGCGCCGGCGAGACGGCGGAGCGGCGGCCGCCGCCGCCGCCGCCCGGGCACCGACACGCACCACCATAAAACTAGCGTTCACCGGCGGGCCGACGGCGTCCGTCTCGCTACGGCCCGCCTCAGAATGGCAAGCCGTGTCTGTTACTACCAGTGAGCACGGCGTCGGGTAATGCGATCTGGGCGACTGCCTGAGCGCTGCAGTCTAGCCGCGCGGTGCTGGGAACATGGCCTGCGTTGACGGCGGCGGCGGCGACACAAGCCCCAATCCCAGGCGCTCATGAACGCTGACGCCGCCCCGACACATCCTTCGCGGAACGCTGACGGCGGAATGTAGGGTGTGTGGGAGGCACACCCAGTGATAAATTATTCGTGAAATAGGGTGGAATATACCACTTCCTGAGCACTGAGTAGACATCCTTTCCAATGAAGTATCGACATCATGCTTGTTAATGTTTGCTTATGAAGTCTCCACGGCTCGTTTCTAAGAGCATATCGTGTATAATATCATGCTTATGCCTATCATTATGGATTGTGATACACAAGCATCTTCTAACACAATTCCAGGTACAGAGATTATCTACGGTGTTGTCTACTAAACAATGTCATCCGTTAGCTCCATGGTATTGCAATCGTTATCATTAGCACTTATCCCTATATTACAAGTCCCCCAAATTGAGCAAAAAAACAAGCACTTGTGAGTATACTTTTAGCTCATAATTAAGCTTGAAGGTCTGAAACGATATCTTAATGGCATGTTTTCATGACAAATTTTGACGTCCTACTGAAATCATTTTGACATGCTTCTGGGCAGCAGCGCACTGTTGGGTTATCCAGCCTGGAAACAGTGACATCTTAGGAAACATTTGGCCACTGTTGCCCGTGAAGCCATGTATCTGCCATGTATCTTCTTTTTTTTAGTGAATGTTGGCCCGGTAATTGTTAAATAGCAGTTTATCAAATATATAAGAGCTACGAATGAATGCACAACGTGGGAATATATTGATTTAAGGTATGCGTTAGTTTTTTTTCCGAAAAACACAATGTTGCTGCCTAGCATGCATAAAAACATGCTGGTCTTTTGACCGGGCTTCATTGCATATTGACCGTGCTGAAGCCGACCTGGTCGCAGCAGACTGGCCGGCCTTCAGTCAACTCGGGATATATGTCACCTGTAGCGCGAGTAGGCATGCTTCACGTGATATCCAGGTGATTTGGCGTTACACGACCGATCCGATCCACGTTCATCAACGCTTCGCTTAACCCAAATAGCCAACTAGCATAGTGCTTATGAGTTGCATATGCATTGGCGACGCATGGTAGAGGACGCCAAGCACGCGTTCCCATACAACACATCTGGGAATTGTGGCATCAAGCATTGCACTACAGGAAGCAAATTGGAAATGTAAATTATTATTCCTTCATTCATTTTTCATTGGCGTGTGATCAAGGAAGAGGTCATTACATGCATCGCATACGTTCTCATGCAATCTGCTGTGGAGATGCAAGACTTGCTTGGAATGGCTGATGTGTGCTTCTGATTCCGCTGGATTTGTATGTTAACCATTGTTGGAAAATAAGCTGTTTCTGGATTTGTGGCATCCAGAACATTATGCTTTCCAACATCCACTTTCCACACATTATGCTTAGACGCTTGCTATTCTCTCATTTTATGATAATTTGGAGGATTACCCGAACAATTTCCTCTCCACATCTGGGATTGTAAAGTACAAATTAAATCCTTCACTTAACCCTCGCCAGGCCGGCCGGCAAGTCCACCTTCGCTGGGCCGGTGGGTGGGGGGGGGGGGGGAAGGGTGAGAGGTGAGAGCATCAGCTTCTGTTCTACGTAAGCTAGGATAGAATGTAAAACACCGTTAGAAAGTTCTGGTCATGGAGAGCCCAAAGCATACCATGCATTCGCATCTTAACCGATAATACGGTCACCGAAGGTCATATTACATCAATATTCGGACCTGGGCTTAAATCGCTGGTAATGGTAAAGAAAGACAGGGTTTGTTTTCTTCCGACGTTGTTTTTTTCTCAAGAATTAACATATGGAGGTATTTATATTAGGCATAGCAAAATAGTGTCAAGACCGATCTGACATGCAATTTTCCCTGTGCCTCTAACATGTATAGTGTATAGCTGGTTTTCAAGCCAGATTCTGACTCGATCTGACCAGGTCAGGCCGGGTTGGGTTGGAATCTGGCCTGAAAACCAACTTCCGAACTATACATATTAGACATGCAGGGAAAATTGAATTGGCAGGTCAATGCAGCCTGGAGCTCAATTAACAGCTTATTTCTTGACGTTCGGCCATGCTGAGATCCTTAAAGTTCATCATAGGTCAACGCCGTGACATGACATTTATTTTGGGGAGTGACTTGGAAAATATGAATTTGTATGTGTATATATTCATATTCATCCTTTCAACAAAACCATTGAAGCAAAATGTGCGCATCTATTCGATATCTGAAAATCATAAGGTCAAGTCAGGTCACGCCGTGTGGTCAGGTGAAGTAAATTCAAGCGTGAATTACCCCGGTACATCACTTTTGGAGTATAAATATATTGTTCCAAGAATAACTGATATGGTATTGAAACATCCTTCTACACTGTGTAGCTTCTGACCTCGTGACCTGATCTTAGGTTACGCGGATAAATGTATAGATTAATAAAACGATCACTTCATCCTTCGCCTAAGTGTACACTTCTTCCAAAATTAATTCCATAAACTAGTCGAATCAGGTCAAATAAGGTCAGATCACACAAAATCAAGTCATCTCAGGTCATTGGTTGGCCATCCAATGTCATATCGCACGGCCTAGGCGTCGCTAAAGCTTAATTCCGATATGACTGCACAGAGAACAGCAACATTCTGTATATAAGATGCCATTGTGTGGAATATACCCAATACTTAGCCTGGTATTATGTGATTGACTTTTTACATGTTTTAAGCCATAATGCTTATTTCATGCCCTTGATCATTTCCGGCCTGAAAATTACCCCAAATTAAATTTTCCCTACTCAATGCTGTAAAAAAGGAAAAAATTGACCTTACCTCAGGTCAATAACCTTATCCTTACTTTACATTTCTAGATAGCAGGTTGTTCATCTTGATAAAAGAACAACATGATCTGAGTTTGGCGCTTATATTTTGCCACTATTCCGAATGGCGAAACTTTTTAGATTTTGGGACATTACTCTCTGATTCGTCCCTGGTCAATGGCCTTTGATGGCCTGAACCCGAAGTTTGGCTGAGATATCCAAAACAGATGTATACTTGACAGATGACTATTGAAAGTTCATGCCTCTGCATCTGCTCATTTGGTTGATATCCCAGAAAACCAGATATGAATGCTCGAGAGCCCCTCCCCCGACCCAGCGAAAGAATAACTCCCGTTTTAACCACTTTTTCGTTCTTTAGTCACTCATTTTGATGTCTTTCCCGCACCATTTCCACCTAAATGTTTGCTACACACCAAGTGTTTGGAAAATAGCCGGGTTTTTTTTTCGGGCGCCGGGCAGGCGGCCGCCGTGGTGCGGTTGTGCAGCCTTGACGTCAGCCGCCGTGGTGCGGTCACGCAGCTCTGACGTCAGCCGCCGTGGTGCGGTCACGCAGCTCTGACGTCAGCCGCCGTGGTGCGGTCACGCAGCTCTGACGTCAGCCGCCGTGGTGCGGTCACGCAGCTCTGACGTCAGCCGCCGTGGTGCGGTCGCGCAGCTCTGACGTCAGCCGCCGTGATGTGGTCGCGCAGCCCTGACGTCAGCCGCCGTGGTGCGGTTGTGCAGCCCTTGACGTCAGCCGCCGTGGTGCGGTCACGCAGCTCTGACGTCAGCCGCCGTGGTGCGGTCGCGCAGCTCTGACGTCAGCCGCCGTGATGTGGTCGCGCAGCCCTGACATCAGCCGCCGTGGTGCGGTCGCGCAGCCCTGACGTCAGCCGCCGTGATGCGGTCGCGCAGCCCTGACGTCAGCCGCCGTGGTGCGGTCGCGCAGCCCTGACGTCAGCCGCCGTGATGCGGTCGCGCAGCCCTGACGTCAGCCGCCGTGGTGCGGTCGCGCAGCCTTGACGTCAGCCGCCAGATTTGCCGCCATGCGCACGTGTCGATCCCACTAGACGCAGCTGTTGTTGTTTCAACGCGAAAATCGTCCAGGGCGTCTGTCAGGGAGTTATTGTGTTGAAGGTCGTTGTAGATTATCATTGTCATTTCATCATGTCCATATATAGCATCACATTATCATAGCATTATCATTGTACAGGAAGTAATCCGGGATTGTCCCGTTTCCACTAGCAGACACATATTTCCACGTACCTGCACGTACGTTGGACATCCGCTCGGCATTTTGTATCAGCGGTAGGATTCGAAAAATGTTGGTGCATGTGACACTGTTTTCGTTAGGCTCCCATCCCCACGCACGTCTCAATTTTTAGCTTGGTCAGGACCACTTCATCCTGATATATTCAGAGAGGCCTATATCTGTTCATGGTTGTGGGATTCAAGACTAAAATATCTCAAAATCCGGATCAATACACACATTTTTGCCAACCGTGCGCATCAAGTGAAGGACTTGGGCTGCTTAGGACTTGCTTTAGCCACGATAATGGGGCTTCCTTTTCGTATAATAAATATGCAAGCATGTAAATAAGGGACAACATTTTTATTGTAACTTTGTGGGTGCACACATCAGGATTTTCAGCACTTTAAATAGGTTTGTGCTTTCATGTGCACCCATGAATACATATCATATTTGTATTTGTGTTTATTTATATGGTCGTCGACAGGCTATCCCATTAATAGACAAAGTCATGAATGATCACATAAATGCACACGACTTAAATACACTGAATCATAAGTATTAACATTGCTATAGTGTAGGCATATATTTCGCCACACTTTGGATATATGCATACATCGCATTGAAGCTGTAACACGAACCAGACACTTGGCTCGATTTTTACATCATCTTTGCAATACATGTTCATGGAAATGTTAACGTTACCCTGAACTATTTCCTAGAATACCGCCTTATGAACCCAATGCATCGTAATCTGAACATGAAGCAGGTGGTATAACTAAGCCATCGCGTGATAGTGTTGCGCTTTATGGGGAGCGCATTAATTAGCGGATAGTTTGGCAGCGGCGTGTGACATTAGCGGTCGGATGCGCAATTAGTGTGCGACGCGCCATGCAAACGTGGCGGCGTCACGAGTGCCGCGCTCTGACCGGTCCCCTCCCCCTCCCCCTCGAGATGGCGCCCGTCAGCCCGTCTTGATCAGTGCTCAGTGTTCACTGGAGACAGGCTGCCCGTCAGCCCGGCAACGCCGTCCTGGTCACTGATCAGTGCTCAGTGTTCACTGGAGACAGGCTGCCGTCAGCCCTGCAACACCGTCCTGGTCACTGATCAGTGCTCAGTGTTCACTGGAGACAGGCTACCCGTCAGCCCGGCAACGCCGTCCTGGTCGCTGATCAGTGCTCAGTGTTCACTGGAGACAGGCTGCCCGTCAGCCCGGCAACGCCGTCCTGGTCACTGATCAGTGCTCAGTGTTCACTGGAGACAGGCTACCCGTCAGCCCGGCAACGCCGTCCTGGTCACTGATCAGTGTTCAGTGTTCACTGGAGACAGGCTGCCGTCAGCCCTGCAACGCCGTCCTGGTCACTGATCAGTGCTCAGTGTTCACTGGAGACAGGCTGCCCGTCAGCCCGGCAACGCCGTCCTGGTCACTGATCAGTGCTCAGTGTTCACTGGAGACAGGCTACCCGTCAGCCCGGCAACGCCGTCCTGGTCGCTGATCAGTGCTCAGTGTTCACTGGAGACAGGCTGCCCGTCAGCCCGGCAACGCCGTCCTGGTCACTGATCAGTGTTCAGTGTTCACTGGAGACAGGCGCCGTCAGCCCGCAACACCGTCCTGGTCACGATCAGTGCTCAGTGTTCACTGGAGACAGGCTGCCGTCAGCCCTGCAACACCGTCCTGGTCACTGATCAGTGCTCAGTGTTCACTGGAGACAGGCTACCCGTCAGCCCGGCAACGCCGTCCTGGTCACTGATCAGTGTTCAGTGTTCACTGGAGACAGGCCGCTCGCTGGAGGACGGGGAAGGCGTGTCGTCAGCACGCGTTGCTATTGTTCCTGCTGGTTTTGCTATTGGTTCCTGCTGGTTTTGCTATTGGTTCCTGCTGGTTTTGCCCTGTATGCGGTGACGCCCATCGACTGGGTTTGAACGGTGAGGCGCTTGGATGTTCGAGTCTATTGTCAAATGGATGTCGAGTCTATACAAATGGACTCACTCTTACAGATATGAATACTTTGTATCATACAAACATTAACCCCTCCCTCACAACTGGTACAAATCGTTGTGTAATTGTAATAATGTAGAAATGCCTTCAAGCTGATGAGTTTACAAGAAAAAAGATACTCGCGTGTAAATATGTACCCAGAACTTGTATTATTGTTCACTTCATATTGAACGGAACAAAAAATAAGTATTGGTTCAAACTTTGAATGCATTATGCAAGTTGCTACAACCTCAACAAGGATACCGATTTCTAATTTTGCAGAACACCTGTCCTGTGAAATGTTTTGCAGATCATTTGCATTGAAGAAAATAGCCAGCAAAAGGGTCAAAGACCCTATTCATGAAGGTAACCTATGACAACTGTCCGAGAAGCAATAATAATTGTACTTCTAGTGCAATGACGATCGTTAATTACAATACTTTAGCTCAGGTGACCAGCACTGAATCACCTACGGTATTATATGCCGCTTTGTATTATAGCTGTTTCCCGGAGTCGCAGACACTCACCACAGAAAGCAAAGGAAAGTCTCTCATATTTCTTGGGCCTGGCTTGTGAACAGGAAGACGCAATTGTTTACTTTTTCTGAAGTTACCCTCCAATTGCTTGGTATTGATGACAGATTAGCTTCAAAATATGCCTGCAAAATGTTTGCCCTATCATGTGGCAGGCATTCTTGCGTGCATCCGCTTTCAACTCAATACTACAGGATATTAATGGCAACTAACACTGCGGTATCGTATACTATGCTGTGATGCCTTTATTTGATTTTCCACTCTTAGCTGGGAACTGTAGCACTTACGGAGGAGCACGTGGGCACATACTGTCCCGACCATGAGATCGGGGCAGTATGCGTCGTATGGACATTATCTCGGTTTCCCCGCTGAAAGTTGGCTGGTGCCGGCATCCCCCGTAACATTGTTCTTACTTGCCTGCTTGCCTAGCCTGGCTTTCCTTTCGCTCCTGCATAGGGGTCCAGCAACTAGCTGATTTGTTCTCGGTGCTAACCTAGGATGGGTATCGCAACGCGTCGTATGTATCGTTGGGTAAAACGCACTCCTGTTCTCCTGATCATAGGGAATGGTCTGCGAAAGGAATTGTCCTCGCCCCTTGGCGCAGAAAACCTGGTGTGTGCTCTGTCAACTAACGGAAAAGACATGCGAAGGAGTTGTGAAATCTACGAATCCGTCGAATTTTCGGGTCCGTTTGTTAGTGTGATATTCTTATTGAGATGAAAGACTGCATGTTTACCTCCAGGCCGAGATGGAGTCAGCTGCACCCACCACACCTCCCGCCGCCAGGGTAGCTTGTCCTCGTGAATGGCTGCAAGGGGTGAACAGAGCAGAGGTAAGCTCCAATACTGTAAGGTAAACTCTTGCAGTTCTACTGCAAGAGTAGAACGAATATAAAACGGAACCTAGTGCGCTTACCAAACTCGGTGCGCTTATCCAAGGCGTTCGTTTAGAATGGTGCTGTACCACATCCAGTCTTCGAGTCTGGAGAAGGAATTATCGCCAGAAATACATACCGTACATCAGGGCTTGTGGTCACTGTGGAGAGAACAAATCCTAATTGATTTCCGAGAGGCGGCTTGTGGTTCGCTTTAAACATGCCCGATGCTCTAAACAATTGGATGTATTAAAAACAAAATAGTGAAGAAGCCACACGGTCCTTGTTATATGGAGGGCTCAACAGCCTTGCAATATCGCCACGCCGACGTGTTATGTCGGCGCAGTGATGTATGCAGCGCCACGACTGATTTGACCGCGGTTACGTTTTTGAAGCCACAGACATATAGAGGTGTACAGTCCGCCGGCGGCTCCCAAACGTCGAGCTCTGCCCGCGCTTATGCTGTCGCCAGCCTATGGGCAGCAGTATATAAAGAGTGCTCAAATGTCAGAGAACCTGGCTGGCATCCGCTCCTGGCTACCTGCTCCAGTAGGTACCGGCCCAGTTTCCAGTTCCCAATTCCCATCACTGCACTGGTTGGAACAGCAAATTGAATATGAACTGTAATTTGAGGTGCATTTCAGATTTGATCTGACATGAGCCGCCTTCCTTCTACCTCTATCTATCTTTCTATATCTGACGAACATCCTTCCTTCCCTTGATTCTAACCGCCCGCCGCAATATTTGCCCGGCCTGTGCATTTCGACCTTACCACGAAAATCGGCAATAATTCAAAGGAGGGGGAACACTAGAATGGACCACCTCACATTCGCCGCCAGACTAGACTTTACTGGATCATTTGGAATGCACGTCATCAGCCGGACTTCTCTTCACTGTGAAAAATGATGTTGATCGAGATGTGACCGGGCGGCTTCTCTGCTGACCTCGGATACCTGGCGATCAGTGTTGATTACGAGATGTGACCGGGCGGCTTCTCCGCTGACCGCGGATAGCTGGCGCCGCTATCTTCTATTTTTGTATCATGCTTGTTTTGATTTACACTTCAAGCAACACACATACCTCTGACGACCAGCTTCCGTGCTTCTAGCCACACTAAGTTTCGACCATTCTGTAACGTTATCAGTGGCTGCTGGACTAGTGACGCTCACCCGTTCGCCACATTAATGCACATTAACGCGTCGCCAGCACTGATGAGTTCGTGTACTTAGTTATCGGCCGTGGCTCCTTTCCGTTTTCCTGACCGGATTTTCCTTCGTTACTGTATAATTCACGTCGGAGTACCGGGATAACGGGGAAACTCACTACCATGACAGCTCAAGTTATTTCGTGTGATATTGGTGTAGTATTCGATGTGGGATTGGCTTGACATTAGGTGTAAGGTGGGCGTGTTATTCGATGTAAGTTTGGCATGGTATTCGGTGTAAGATTAGCATAAATTATAGACAGTCAGTAAGTAGCTGAGGTGCTGGATCATAACTGAAGCTGTTGTTACATTTTATGTTCAAAGTCAAAGGAAATATATTTGCACTTAATGTGCCGTCGCAACTTCTTTGCCAAGTTACGTCCGTCTGATTTTGGCGTCAGGGAGGTGTATCTGACATGCGCTATTTGGAAGAGCTTACTTTACTGTGATGACGTCACAACTTCCAGCTTACCTTTGCTGCCCACGCCGAGTGTTTTTACCTTCCAGCTTACCGTTGCTGCCCACGTAGAATGTTGTAACCTTCCAGCTTGCTTTCGCTCCCGGTGTCGAATGTTGTTACCATCTAGCTTACCTTTGCTGGCCACACCGAATGCTGTTATCTTCCAGCTTACCTTTGTTGCCCACACCGAGTGTTGCTACCTTCCAGCTTACCTTTGCTACCGATGCCGAATGTTTTTGTTTTTTTTGTTTTTTGTTGGGGGGGTCCCGTAGTTACTGACTTGCCACTGACTTGCTGGCGATGGCTCTACCAGTGCCAGTTATTTGAATGTACCTACGAGGTGTCACCATGCCTTGTCCTATCTCATTATCCTCCGTCCGGGGGCGGATCTAGGAATTGGCATCGGGTACCGAGCTGCTTTGCTTTCCCAGGGGCGCCTCCGGCTGAAAAAAAAATAGAGAAAGAGGGAGCACTTGGGCCTTGCCGAAAGGGCCCATTTCCTTCCATGGGGCGCCTTTTCCTCTCGGAGGGGTGCCTCTGGCTGGAAAAAAAATTGAGGGGGTGCACTGGAGCCTTCCCGGTAAGGCGCCTTTTCCCGGTCGAAGGGCGCAACCTTCCCATGGAGGGGGTGGAGCACATACCCTCGGTGCCCTCTCCCTGTATCCGCCCCTGCCTCCTTCCTCCTTGCAACTGATTTTACCCCCAATGTTTCCTCGTATCCTGTTGTATCACCCACTCTGCCGTGCATTAACGATTCACTGGGACAGGTGCATGAACAGCCAGAAAATATGCCTTTCCACCATGCATATAAATATAATACGATATTTTGGCATCAATAAGTATTCGTTAAATGGCATGGATCGAAAGTGCCACATCCATTTCGAGCGTACAAAATGTGCTTTGCCCATATGGGTGGAACATTTTTATTAAATATGTTCGGGGTGGGGGTGGGGGTGTATTTGAGGGGTTTTATTCCTGTTCGTTTTGATTACAGCGTAATAGAGCACGTTCAGATTGCAGGCCACGGTTTGAAGTGAAGATGGTGAGGATGTAGGTTTGAACAGCCTACCACCAGGTGGTGATGTCGGCTGTTTCTTGAGTGTGAGATACGCCTTGAGTTGATGTGCTGGTGTGGACTGGAGATGTGTTGTGTGAAGGTAGCGTGTGTTTGTAGACGGGTGATGATGTGAAGAGAAGGGCAGATCTTGGAGTGATGAAGTGTTGGATAGCACTTGAAGGCAGATTTGTAGAGATCGAATATGAAGTGGAGATGCGGCCGGAGCGGAGTGACGCTTGCAGCTGTTCAGTGGAGTAGCTTGACTTGAAGACGTGTTGAGCCGGTCGGTGTCGTGCAGCCGGGAAGTGCAGTAGCATGCGATGGGAGGGTATAGGGTCATCGCCGTTGATTTCAAAAGCATGTCACTTAGCATTTCAAAACACAACATAGCAATATTCCACGCGTGATTTTTAGTAATTTCATCATTGTTTATTTTGAGAAGACATTTATCCTTCTTTTCCTTTATGTCAGTTATGTTTTATGTTCCTTTCTAACATCTTGTGGTCGTTTCTTTCGTTCTGTTCTTTCCCAAAAGATTGGGTCTGTATCATATTCCCGAGTAAAGCACAGCAGATAAAGGAAAGTGGAAGAGCTGTTCATATAGTGTTTGATGTTTGTCGTTCAGAAGTGTTGTCATCTTAAAACTGGTTTTGTTTGTAGTCCAGTTTGTGATGAGTGGTTGCCTGTGCTATGAGTGTTCTGTTGCAAGTGGTGCCATGAGTCCGTGGATGTTTGTCCATGACGTGATAATGAGTTAATTATGCATGTGATATGCGTAAGCGTGTAATGGTTTGTTCGTGTTGTCGTGTGCACTGGCTAATGGTGTCCCAATGTTGGTATTTTGGATGCATAGTGTGGAGTGTTGTTTATATTGGATCCAATGGTTGTTTGTATTTGTGAGTTGAGTGCTTGCCGGTGTGTGATGGCAGTAGTCTGATTGTGATGTGACGGCGTGTGATGCCTGGTAATGTAGTGGCCTTGTTTGTTTGTGTATCTGCGTATTCATTTCCTGTGATGTTTGAATGGCTAAGTGGTTGTTGTAAGTACAAGTAGCAGTGGTTGTTGTGCTGGAAAGTAATAGCGTATGTTGAAAATTGTGTGCAATGATTGGATGTTTTTGTGATGTAAATGATAGAATGATGATTTTGAGTTCGAGGCTATAATAGAACGTTGTGCGTTTGAGCTTTTGATTGGTTTTTATGCTGTATGTGTATTGCACATACCTCTGCCTTATGCATAGTGTCTACCAGATGGGCGCAGAGCATAACTCTTGACGGCGGGCACTCTGAGTGAAGTAGCGCCGCCAAGCCCGTCTGCCGTGGTGTGTGTGAGGTTGAAATGTCGGTTTATGTTATGTGGTGGTTATGTTTATGCTTATGTTATGTGGTGATATGGGTGCTGTGTTCAGTATTGTGAGAATTGCAGTTGAATGTCGCGCTGTGTGTTTGGATTGGTCTATAAAAAGTGGGTACGTGGTGATGGATGTTTCTGCCGCCGCACACTCCAAGTTTGAAGTAGCGACCAGTCTCATATGTACTTCTGACTAGCTTTTATTTCAATTCCGAGGATGGGCCCGTGTCATTGCATTCCATCGCACGTGCATACCCCCTCCCGCCAGGGATGGTCATTAGTTCGCTGGAAACAGACCAAGTGGCCTCTGTGGCCACCCGATCCCAATACCTTTGTGGCACGCTGAACCCTTGGTTGAAAGCTAAGGACTATTCTGGTGTTCTCGACAGGGCTGCCATAGCGGATAGTGGTCCCGGCATTGACACAATGCAATGTCTTTAACTAAGATTCTGATACTTCACTCCAGAAAAACAATCGCGCTCAATTTGTGAAAATCGAAGATCTAGCATATAAATATTACTCAGCTGCATGTCCCGGTCGTATCGACGATTCAGCTCCCTGAACTCTCGCTCCCACCCACGAGGTGAGGCGAGGTGAGGTCTTGCATGCCGTCAGATTACGGAGCTGTGACGATGTTTTCGAAAACATACCTCCGAAAAGTCGGCGAAAAGCACGCGAAGGCACCGTGAAGCTTTGTTGTGTCGGATTTAACGCGTCCTTGAGCATGTAGCTGTTGATTGCATATCACATGGCATATCGTGACTGCAAAGCTTACCGTGAGGCAATGTTCAGCAAAGATTCAGTTCACGTTTTTGCGGGATCCACCCTGGAACTATGATTTTTGGAGAACGGATATTCTTGGAAACATGCTCTCAATCTTACATTAGGATGGATGTACGTGTTATAGCGAAATTACAGTGACATCGCCTCGAATGGCATAGGGTGGTTTTTATAAGCGCATTTGTTATCCAAGTATATTCTGAGGGTGTTGCAATGTCATCGCGCTGTTAGGCGCAGCGAGAAGACTTGAAGAACCTAACATTCCTCGCACTGGAAAGATAAAGCAAACTACCCCCGCCCCGAAATCTTGGAAAGTTCGAAGACTGATGACACGAGGCTTTTCGTGTAGATGGAGGTCAAAGGATTTGTCTAACACGAGGTCAGTAGCCTTGTGGGTCAATGTCGTCTTAGGTCATTTGGGGTTAATGTACTAAAATAAACCGTGGCAAAGAAAAGTTTTCATGGGACTTCACTTGGCTTAACTGCAAATTATTTTGGCTATGCAATAGTCTTTTCATATTGCAAAGGTCATTCGTTGCGAGTTTGTTATTAGTTTTACCACACACGATAACATCACCATAAGAGGGAATTTCCATCGTGGACGAATATAAGCCATCAATTTTGACTTCAAAGGTAAATATTTCAGAAATATGCCTGATGATTGTCGAGAAAGTTCTTTTGCTACGTGGTGCACGATTAAATTTGCACATCTAGTTAGAAACTCTGAGTGTGTCATGCGTATGTCGGTGTTTGTCTATTGTTCGGTGTTGTTGTCGGTTGTTCAACTATTCCGAAGCGGGGCCAAATTTCCGCCCCTCCAATTTTATGTAAAAAGGAAATTAGAAATGCAAACTAAAAACGACAAGTACGAAAGATGTGATATGAGCATGGTCTATATTAGCATCTACTTATTTTTTTCATATATTATTTTACATTTTTTGGGCCTTAAATATGTTCTTTTTACATAATATGTTCAATGTTTTTCAATATAATTTTAGTACGTTCTCTTCAAGAGACAGGTGACCTGGAAACCGAATGACCCTGGGTAGTTTTCATTACAGAAAGATTGGTTCCTACATCCAAATGTCTTGCTACTTACTACCATCCCTGGTGAACTGAGACGTCACCAAGACAGGTTAGTTTAGAAATCCACCGGTTTGCTACATCATAGCAACCATGATGTCCAATGCAAGCCGATCTTAAATACTATTCTCGTTTTCAAGTCGAAGTGGGTCACCAGCTAATCTAGGAAACTCAAACTGGATAATCGGAACGACAGTATTAAAAAAGAACGACGCTGCACTCTGCTTTCGTTGGTGTGTCATCGGGATGCCATTTCCAGGTGGAACGAGGTCGCACCCAAACCCTCTCTGTCGAAAAAGGTGACGAAAATCTGGAACTGGTCAGGTTTGCGCTTCAAGCCGCTTGCTAATCGTTTCATGGATGTATTGCTTAACATGATGCGCAAGTTGTAGGTGTTTCAATCCGGCCGGGAGAAGGACGGGAATCTGGCGCAGTGCTGTGACACCGTCGGCACCTGTTGAAGGTGACAGGTGTTTTTCAGCGCGACGGCAGACTACCTCGGCGTCATTTTGCTATCACCCACATGGTTCGCCGCTTTCCACGAGCCAACACCCCTGCTGCCGTGCCCACCCGGTCTACGGCACACCGGACACGGCCGCCTCCGCCTCCCTCCGGCCATTCGGCTGCCGACAGCGGCGCGCCGCATCGGCCGGCTGCTGCGGGGGGGGGGCGAGCCTGCATACCGGCAGAGCAGCGCCGCGTCGTGCCTCGACGACCCGACGCCGACACTGGGAAATTGGATGTAATAGGTGAGCGGTGCGACGGCGCGATTAAATGGTATCCGACAGACGCGCTGTGCGATTACCCCTCGGCGGCTATCAATTTGTGCCGGGAGGCTGACAAAAACGTCACCACTCGTCACGCACTGCCCTATAATAGATAAACAATCAGCGACGGCCGGCATTAATGACCTGTCCCAGCTGAGAGGCTGTTCCGCCGGCCGCACCCTCGCCGGCTCTATCATAATATTGGTTCTACGGTGTAAAAAGGCGGTGGCAAAAAATCACGCCTCCAATCGTAACACGGCGGTCTACCGCAACGCTTAACTGACGCTTTGATGCAGTGCTTTAAACATAGGCTTGGTCGGATAAATTTATCGCGTAATGATGGAGGCTAGCGCGGCGATTCGCGATAGTCTGGCCGCCGAACAGAACGGCGTTTTTGTCGATGACGCGTTTAATATCAAGCCGCAACGCGCCAAACGCCCAGCACAACGCTCAAACAGCTGGCCTTGGTGACCCGGCGGCAGTGTGGTACGCAAGAGCTCGGGTCAGTTTTTCGGCAGCTCGCGCGGCGGTGGCGATCGCATGGAGGGCGTTCGTCTGCTCCGATGAAGGTCTGCACTGGTGGCCTGGCCACCTGTGCGTGCCGTGTGATGATGCCGGTGCTGGCGGTCTGTGATGTCGCTGTGTGTGTGGACCAGCTCTGAGGTGGTGGTCTGTGATGTCGCTGTGTACAGGTGTTTGTGTGGACCAGCTCGGAGGTTGCGGTCTGTGATGTCGCTGTGTGTGTGGACCAGCTCGGAGGTGGCGGTCTGTGATGTCGCTGTGTGCAGGTGTTTGTGGACCAGCTCGGAGGTGGCGGTCTGTGATGTCGCTGTGTGCAGGTGTTTGTGGACCAGCTCGGAGGTGGCGGTCTGTGATGTCGCTGTGTGCAGGTGTTTGTGGACCAGCTCGGAGGTGGCGGTCTGTGATGTCGCTGTGTGCAGGTGTTTGTGGACCAGCTCGGAGGTGGCGGTCTGTGATGTCGCTGTGTACAGGTGTTTGTGTGGACCAGCTCGGAGGTGGCGGTCTGTGATGTCCGCTGTGTGCGTGTGTGTGGACCAGCTCGGAGGTGGCGGTCTGTGATGTCGCTGTAAGTTTTTGTAGACCAGCTCGGAGGTGGCGGTCTGTGATGTCGCTGTGCACAGGTGTTTGTAGACCAGCTCGGAGGTGGCGGTCTGTGATGTCGCTGTGTGCAGGTGTTTGTGGACCAGCTCGGAGGTGGCGGTCTGTGATGTCGCTGTGTACAGTTGTTTGTAGACCAGCTCGGAGGTGGCGGTCTGTGATGTCGCTGTGTACAGGTGTTTGTGGACCAGCTCGGAGGTGGCGGTCTGTGATGTCGCTGTGTGCAGGTGTGTGTGGACCAGCTCGGAGGTGGCGGTCTGTGATGTCGCTGTGTACAGTTGTTTGTAGACCAGCTCGGAGGTGGCGGTCTGTGATGTCGCTGTGTGCAGGTGTTTGTGGACCAGCTCGGATGTGGCGGTCTGTGATGTCGCTGTGTACAGTTGTTTGTAGACCAGCTCGGAGGTGGCAGTCTGTGATGTCGCTGTGTGCAGGTGTTTGTGGACCAGCTCGGAGGTGGCGGTCTGTGATGTCGCTGTGTACAGGTGTGTGTGTGGACCAGCTCGGAGGTGGCGGTCTGTGATGTCGCTGTGTACAGCTGTTTGTAGACCAGCTCGGAGGTGGCAGTCTGTGATGTCGCTGTGTGCAGGTGTTTGTGGACCAGCTCGGAGGTGGCGGTCTGTGATGTCGCTGTGTGCGGGTGTTTGTGGACCAGCTCGGAGGTGGCGGTCTGTGATGTCGCTGTGTACAGTTGTTTGTAGACCAGCTCGGAGGTGGCAGTCTGTGATGTCGCTGTGTGCAGGTGTTTGTGGACCAGCTCGGAGGTGGCGGTCTGTGATGTCGCTGTGTGCGGGTGTTTGTGGACCAGCTCGGAGGTGGCGGTCTGTGATGTCGCTGTGTACAGTTGTTTGTAGACCAGCTCGGAGGTGGCGGTCTGTGATGTCGCTGTGTACAGGTGTGTGTGTGGACCAGCTCGGAGGTGGCGGTCTGTGATGTCGCTGTGTACAGTTGTTTGTAGACCAGCTCGGAGGTGGCGGTCTGTGATGTCGCTGTGTGCGGGTGTTTGTGGACCAGCTCGGAGGTGGCGGTCTGTGATGTCGCTGTGTGCAGGTGTTTGTGGACCAGCTCGGAGGTGGCGGTCTGTGATGTCGCTGTGTGCAGGTGTTTGTGGACCAGCTCGGAGGTGGCGGTTTGTGATGTCGCTGTGTACAGTTGTTTGTGGACCAGCTCGGAGGTGGCGGTTTGTGATGTCGCTGTGTACAGTTGTTTGTGGACCAGCTCGGAGGTGGCGGTCTGTGATGTCGCTGTGTACAGTTGTTTGTAGACCAGCTCGGAGGTGGCCGCTGTCGGTCGGGCGGCCGGCGCGGTACGCCGCCCGCTCGGGGAACGGTTGGGGGCGCGACGGGCGGGCTCGCCAGCCATTACACGGTGATCGAGTGTTTCCGGACATGGAGGCGGCCATGTCATCATGTCCGCCCCGGACGTGAGTGGTTGCGGACACGGAGGGGGCCGTGCCGTCGTGTTTTCCTTAGACGTGAGTGGTTGCGGACACGGAGGTGTGATGTCATCATGTCCGCTCCTGGTGTGAGAAAGCGCGGACGCGGAGGCAACTAGTGGCATCACGTCCGCTCCAGACGAGAACAGGCGCGGGCACAGAGGCGACTGGTGTCATCATGTCTGCTCCGGGCGTGAACCGGTGCGAACACGGAGGCGGTTATTGATATAATATCAAGGGCGTGGCTAGGTTTTCTCCATGTTCGGGCCCGATCTAAAAAAATATCGTTTAAAGTCGGCATTTTCTAATCGATATCCAATCGGTGGGGTCGGGTGGTGTATTCCTGTGTCTCCTTCCGTATGACTTTATGGATGTAACAGACGCATTGGAACGTTCGTGTGGGTAACCGACAGTCTGATGGGTAGCGCGCTTATCCCGTAACCGCAAGATACGGGTGCAAATCTCGCTACCGCCTCGATATTTCGGTCCCCCCCCCCCCCCCCCACCACGACAATCCGACGTGAGAGCGGCGACACCATGGCCTATACAGCTAGGCTCGTCGTAGCAAAACCCAAGTTTCTGCAGAACGGGTTCTGCAGGTCCTGCAGGTGTTTGTGAAAATGGAAGGGGACGCGCCACTTTGACCGTATGACACATGTTTAAGATTGCGAGAAGTCGGGGGGGGCGGGGTATGGTCTCCTTGGCTGATAACCAGCTAAGATAAGCTGCGCAGCTGTGATATCATCAGTGTTGCGCCGAGCATTTTCATGCTTCGTCTTGTGTAAAGTGCAACATTTATCGTTTTAACTAGCGTAAAATAGGGGTAGGGGTGCCGCACCCATTGATGTCTGCGTCTTTAATAGCGCTGGTAGGAGCATCATTCCTCATTCGTAACACAATCGATGTAGGCGGAAAGAAGACATGAGTGTCGCAAAGCTATGACATTCGGTGTCCATGCATGGTGATCATGTGACTCGGACGGCCGCCGCTCTAGATCACGAGCCGGTCTCGAAGTTTGTTAAGATTGAGACGAGCTTTTGGATGGGCGCCAAAATTAATCATGGTCACGCTAAAATACTAACGATTTTTGTCTGGCTTAGATATGAGAAAAGTAAAACATCGACGCCATCTTCAAAAGGGCGCTAGAATTGCATTTATCTTAAGCATTCTAAAAATGCACCTTTCTTTGGGCCCATGGAGGTAGGCATTGACTTCACCATCGCTTCCCCTCCCTGGACATGCCTCTGTTCCAGTTGTGCTATATGTGATACAAGTGCAGGTACAGGGGAAGGGCAAGTTGAGCTTACTCTCCTTGGACCTGCTCCTGTTCCAGTTGTGGTATATGTGATACAAGGGCAGGTACAGGGGAAGGGCAAGTTGAGCTTCCCCTCCTTGGACCTGTCTCTGTTCAGTTGTGGTATGTGTGATACAAGAGCAGGGGGAACGGCAAGTTTGAAATGGCCCGGAAGAACGGTACATATTCTTTTATTATTATAAATTGGTGAAAATTTCACTAGATAAAATTGTCTTTCTGTTGCTTACGATTTCACTTCCAACGGATTCAGAACGAGCGCTGGGCCGGCCCCTGAGTGTATGTTTAGTGTATTCAGATATCTGGGGGTCGGGAAATCAGAACTAAAGTGCCGGGAGCTCAATGCATCGGTGTCTGGTTCCAAACAGCCACCAGAGTCGCCCTATGGACAGGATATCCGCTGAAGCTTGAGCATCGGTCTTGAATACATAATGGTCGTCTGAAGTATGATTAATGCAAAGTTTCAGAGTCAGCACGCAATCCTAAGTAGGTACATGAAATATTTTATGTAATTTTCGGAAACGGGTAATGTATTTTTTTTTGGGTGTACGAAAATCTAGCGTGACTGGCTTATCCGTTGAGGAACGATGAAAGCGGCCAAAAAAATGTCAACTCACTCAACTGGTATACGCGACCCTCTTGGTATAAAATCGACGACTTTTCTCTACCACATTTCATAATTTACCTTCTCCCAAAGACACGACGTAACGTTCGTGAAAAACTCATTTCCTTGCCTGGCCAAGCCGTGAGCCAGACCTGTGTTCTGCTCGCGTTGCTTTCGTTGTTGTTCCTGCTGCACTGCCGCCAAGAACGGTGCGAAGTTTTACTCGACTTGAAACCGTCAAATGTTTCAGCTCGCATATAAACTTCAATTATAAGTCGTACAGAGTACACTGACATTGCGGTTGTTGGGAACAGGAGTTTGGAGCGGAGCGACCTTTCGCTCCCTCCCACTTATAGAAGAGGATAAACTGAGAGGTTTATAGTATCTCCGCATATCTTCGTGATATGCTGCTCCGAGATGTATCGTTTGATCTACGAGTATTATACAAACAAAATGTTCTCGTTTTACCTGATGTACGAATGCCATATGGAAGGAGCAAGCTCTTGGAAACCTCCTTGGCTGCGCCTTTGCATCATGTCCACACCGGACGTGAGCGGTTGCGGACACGGAGGAAGCCGCGTCATCATGTCCGCGCCGGACGTGAGCGGTTATGGACACGGAGGAAGTCGCGTCGTCATGTCCGCTCTAGAGAGGGACAAGCGTTGACGCAAATGTTTCGGTGTGTTTTATCTGGACTGGAAAACATGGGCGAAGCGGATTGGGAATCCCAAGGTGTTGTGTCCCCTTCGGGCAGGGCAGACGCGGGCATTACGGGCATAGTTAGGGCAAAATGTCTGTCTGCCACACTGCGATGTTTGCTTTGTCTGTTTGCAGTGTCTGCCATGCAAGCGCGAACAAACTATATAGCACACGGAGTCTGTTTTATGCACTTGTATTCGTATGCCGACGGCATGAAGCGCTCTGAGCAATGCTCTGCAAATCCGTACGAACCCACTAATGGTCATTTCGCGATCTCCGTATCTACATGTGGCATGCCTGTTCTTTGCTTCCCGCACTCATTACGAATTGAATGCATGGAATGTGAGTAGTTATTGTAGCTTCCCCGGTTGACATTTTTACTGCCAATACCATTAGCATTGTTGGTTGCGCTCCGTTGTCATTATGCACGTTTTATGATTACGTCCGACATATATTTGCCAGTTGAATGTGCAAATGTGGTTGATGCAGGACTTGTACCGACTTCTGGTTAATACTAGAGTGGTGACTTATATTGCCCGAGGAGGGTGAGATACGATGTCGGGGTAGCTGTGGACAACACGTTATGAGATGAGGGGAGACACGCTGTCTGGGTGGGTAGCAGGAGACAACACGGTCTGGGGTGAGAGTGAGACACGGTGTCAGGGTAGCAGGACGCAGTACACTATGGGATGAGAGGGAGACACGCTGTCAGGGTAGCAGAAGACAGCACATGGGATGAGACACCCGTGGATTCAACTCATTTTCTGACGCCTGATATGAGAAAGGATCTGTATTAAGACTGCGTCCGTTTGAGTCGTGGTCGTCGATGACACGTATTTGCAATGTCGTGGCGAAGGGTGCAGTGTGGCTAAAATTCATGATCGCACGGCAAGCAATAATACCAACAACACAGCATGAATGTGGCCTCTTTATTCTTCGCCTGCTGCGAATCCTCGACAGTGTACAGTTTTGCCATCGCCAAATATCAATGATGTTATATTGTTAGGTGTGATATTGTTGTGTTATTATATGTTATAGTATTATGTGTTATGTAATAATGATATCCGTTGCTATGTTGTCTCTTCATTGCGTACCTTTCTCTGCTCTCCACATCCCATTCTTCTCTATTTTTACAAACTATTTTGAAAGAATGTCCTATGCTTTGTTTGTCCGAGGATGTAATTACTATTAAACTAAGCTCACGTGCACTTCGAATTTTAATATTTTCTGAGAAATTTGGACGAGGTCAAGGATGTGGAAGAGTGCATCGACTCATCTTGCCCTGTCCCACGTCCCATATTCTATTCATCTTTCTCGCTGCACTATTTTGTCCATCTTCATTCCATAGTCTCGAAATGACCAAAGATGCTTTTATCCAAACACCACCCAGAAGTTTTTCAGGTGTCCGTGACCCTTTAAGCATCTCTTTCTCAGCCGTTGCCGCCGAGCTGACCACACGGGTTCCGAGTGCTCCGTCACCTGCCTTTACCAGTCCCAGCCCAAAAATGTCTGAGCTCTGCACGGTCTGCGGACACGACAAGGTCCGCTGAAGCATGGCGGCTGGCCACACTCCCACCGGCCCCAAAATACACGTGCTGACTACCGTCGTGCATCCAAGTTTAGTTTGCCTTATTAATGGATCTTTATTCGGCGTAAATACCCCAGTTATGCACGCCAAATGAGGGTACGTAGGATGCATTATGTGGTTTAATGAGGGCCCGCCTGAGAAAATCTCCGCATGCATTAAACATGTGGCATGGTATAGTTACACGGCATAAATACCTCCGCGCGTACCCTGGCGTTTCTACTGAGTGCTCGCGCAAACTAGCCCGGCAGACGTCAGCTGGCACTGCATTTGAACACAGCCGGTGGCCGTGACACGGGCCGTCGGCCACACCTCGGCACGTGCCTGATCACGGGGCGAGCATCGGTCGGCCACCGGCTGGACTGTGACCCGTCGGTGGGGGTCCCCGTGCGGGGCGGGGCCTGGCGGCCGGCGTGCGGTGTCGACGGTGGTCAGCCGCCCGCCGGGCTCGTCAACGGCCGGCTACACCGCCCACCTCCCCGGCCTGGTGTGGTCGCTTCTCCGGTCTGATGTGGCCGCCTCCCCGGCCTGGTGTGGTCGCCTCCCCGGCCTGATGTGACCGCCTCCCCGGCCTGGTGTGGCCGCCTCCCCGGCCTGATGTGACCGCCTCCCCGGCCTGATGTGACCGCCTCCCCGGCCTGATGTAGCTGCCTCCCCGGCCTGGTGTGGCGGTCTCCCCGGCCTGATGTGGCCGCCTCCCCGGCCTGATGTGGCCGCCTCCCCGGCCTGATGTGACCGCCTCCCCGGCCTGGTGTGGCCGCCTCCCCGGCCCGCTGGGGAAACCTCCCCGGCCCGCTCTGACATCAGTGCGTCACCGTAGCTCGGGCAGCGGGACTAGTTCGTCGTGCACGCAGCCGTTTCCGCGCCCACTGACAGCGACACCGGTAGCAGTGCGGTCGGGTGGGTGCGTGACTATACAGCGCGCGACAGTTTGCAGTCTCACGTCAGACGTGTCAAAGTCGGCCTTCGTCTGACTGCACGGGCCTCGACAACGTCGCCGTCGCAGGTGTTATGCGACGTTATGCCGACTCGGGTCGTGCTCAGTGACTGCCACCTGAGGTTAGTTCGCTCGTACGGCATACGTGCATCATGTGCATCGATTATTGTGAAGACTGGTCCTCTATGTCTGTCCACCCAATTTCGCCTCGGTTGTTTGGCAGCCTTCCGCCTGTGATAAGCCGACAGGTGGTG
Organism: Ashinkailepas kermadecensis; assembly: GCA_034440615.1. NCBI lineage: Eukaryota > Metazoa > Arthropoda > Thecostraca > Neolepadidae > Ashinkailepas > Ashinkailepas kermadecensis. The sequence continues at coordinate 561,560 of JAOTOM010004918.1, read as the reverse complement.
GTCGCATCGGGCCGCAGCCCCGCACACGTCGCCCTGCTCCTTGCCAGACGCGTCTCCCTGTTGTTTGGCAGACAGGAGTAAGAGGCTGAAGGTCAAGTGAGGCTGGCTGCGGTGCCGTATATGCTAATTACTCTCGGTGACCACTTGACAGCCCGCAATGGTCCGGCTCGCCGAGGACACTGTGCAGTAAATGCACTGTGACACTGCAACTCTGGCCTGTGCCGCAGAGATCAGGCCTGATTAACGGGCTGGTGGCGCGTGCAGATGATCTCCGCCGACGGGTTCCTCCCGCGAGTCCGGCTGTCGACGCGGGGTACTCCCCTCCCCGGCCGTGTGACAGGCCGGCGCCCCCCACCCCCGTAACGCTGACAGTCACAGCGGCCAGTGTGGCGGCGTCGCTCAGCTGGCGCCGGGCGGAGCACGGCTGCTGGGGACGAGCTGGCGCCGGACACAGTGGGCATGCCGTGGACGAGCCTGGCCCTGGGCAGAGTGAGGCCGCGTTCTAGTTGGAGGCAGACGACGTGCCTGCTGGGAAGTGAGCAGGACAGGAATTGGGCATGATTAATGGCTCTTGATTTCTGGTTTTGTTTCTGGCATGTTATAATGCATTGTATCATTGCTGCATGCAATGACTTTTTCCTCTTACGGTACATGCAAACCGTAAAATTAGTGCCCAATATGTGTACCCTGATCACTCGGCCTGAAGCGTAATTGAGCTTCATTGCTGGGTGACAAAAACGTCTGTCATATACCTCCCATGACTTCGCTAAATTACGGATTGCATCGGCGTAGACACTCTGGCAATGTACCCAGGGGCTGTAACAATAATTGGTCCTCGTGACGCGGGCTCACTCAAGCTTTGGTGTGGGGTTATTTGCTCAGGCCATTTTCAGATAATTACATGTGGCAGAGCAATACTGCTGTGCATACTGTTGCTGCTCTGCCCCCACATCCCACCTACCCGACCTTAATTTATAGGCGGGATCATTTACCTGCAAGGGGGATGATCGCTGGTGCGCCGAACGGAGGTGCTCAAGACGAAGGTTCTCCAGCATTCTGGAGTATTTGCTCGTGCAGAACAACGCGAGAAGTTGACGTGATAGCCGGCTGGCAGATGCGAGGGGAATGGAGTAGACGACCGACGAGCGTTGGCGAGGCTGTCAGGAAGGTTCGGGAGCCGGTCCGTGTACTAGAACTCCCAAATGTACGCGGAAACCAACACCTAATCGAGATTTGTTTTAACCTCGAGCTAAATTTTGACTTTCTGAATTGAAGTCCGTAAGATCTGACTGCATTCAGCTACATTGGTTTATCCGATTTTTACAACACTGCATGTTGACATCATTGTCATGAAATCTTTCTGTTAGCATCTGTTATTTTGTGTCATTTCATCATTTTTGGGTGCAATATTGTTGACTTTTTTCGACGCCATAGCTGCTTTTGGCGTCTTCGGCTCACACCCTCCACTCCACGATAAATTAATTCCAGAACACTAGTTAGCCTGTCCAGTGTACCTAAGCCATGACGTACAGATTGCTGTTACCGCTTGTGTACCAACGCGATCGTTATTGGGTGGCGGAACGAAAACTGAGATCACCCGACACTGCCTGCAAATGCAGTGTTATTTTTGAAATTGGTATGTCATGTGGCCACCTGCTCTTCCTGCTGGCCAGGAGGAGCCAGCAGAACTGGCGCCCACACCAATAAGTTTGTAAAAGACACTAATGTGTTTGTCGAGGACAAACAACAGCAATGTCAAAAGTTAGCAAGATACACACCAAGATATACATTTGTGTCACTGAGGAGCTTGGCATCAATTTCGCCTTGGGTGCAGCTCTGTGTGTTATGGGCACCAAGAATACACGTTTTCAAGGCCATCTAAATGAGCTGATGTGCCCACTTGCCGTGTGTCATGCCTCATGTGGTCCACATGTTCTGACGTGGCCGGGTGTGCACCGCTCCCGTCTGCCGGCATCACGGTGTAGCTGCTCGGCGGCACCAGGCCGCCGGCCCGCTGCGTGGGATGCCCCCCATTGTGAGGCGGGGACCGCAGCAGTGCAGACGCGGCCGTCTCTCGCCGGCCGAACCGGCGGCGTAATTAGCGCTGGCCTATATACGGACGGCGGTGGCCGCGTCCGTCGACGGCCGAGCCCATTACGGCCTGATCCATCAGCGCACAGCTTCGCCACGCCACCGGCGGCCGGCCGGCGGCCGGCCCGGCCCGACCGGTGCTTCCGTCATGAAAACAAACAGCGATCGGAGGCCGTAATTACTCAGTTGCTGACGCTACAAATTGTGATTGAAAGCCGACTGTGGCGCGGCGGCGCGGTGGTGATATTTCGGCCATTGTTCCGGCGGCCGGCGAGGCGCCCGGCTCGGCGGCGGCTCGGCCGGTCGGCCAGCGAGCCGCGCCGGCGAGCCGCCGGCAGCTGCTCGTGCGTCGAGCACGTCTCGACACATGCCCGCTGAGCTCAGATTGGCTGCTCTCAGTTTTGCCAGCGACAGTTGGTTGGTGTGGGAGGTTCGCGCCAGTTCGCGTCAAATAGGAATGTATTCAATGGTATTGAATGGTTGGACGTATCAGTGTGCCATTCTGTAGTTTGTCTTACGTTATAGCATTGGGCGGCGTTCAGATTCACTGAATCATCCACATCTTCCCGGTTTAATCATGCGTGTCCTCTTGAAAGCAAGAAACAAAATTACTTAATTCGGTTAATTAGTGTCCATCGGGTATGCACTGGTCTAGCGCGACACAGCAACGCGAATCGGGGAAGCAGCATGAACTCTGGACACCGTGACACCAGAGTCATGAATATGTCATGAACTCTAGATACTGATACATCAGTCATGGATATGGCATGAACTCTAGACACCGTGACACCAGAGTCATGGATATGTCATGAACTCTAAACACTGACACATCAGTCATGGATATGGCATGAACTCTAGACACCGTGACACCTCAGCCATGGATATGTCATGAACTCTAGACACTGACACACCAGTCATGGTTATGACATGAACTCTAGACACCGTGACACCTCAGTTATAGGTATGTCATGAACTCTAGACACCGTGACACCACAGTCATGGATATGGCATGAACTCGAGACACCGTGACACCACAGTTATAGGTATGTCATGAACTCTAGACTCCGTGACACCACAGTCATGGTTATGGCATGAACTCTAGACACCGTGAGACCTCAGTTATAGGTTTGTCATGAACTCTGGACACCGTGACACCACAGTCATGGATATGTCATGAACTCTAGACACCGTGACACCTCAATCAAGGATATGCCATGCCTAGTATTCTCATGACCGAACCTGCAGACGCTTTCCAGAGCATCTCTTGTGTGGAGCCCGCCAGTCATGCTTTCCTTCGCTGCAGGATGGCATGCAATTATTTTGTCATTTTTACTTGCCTTGTTTGTGGCTTGTTGCAAGGAATTTCTGTCTGCAACGGTTCATGTAGACACCGTTTCATATGTTTCCTCGGCCGCGTTTTCCTTTTGTCTGCGGTGGTCCGGTGTTGTTGGCGCCATCTACATACGTGGTGGCACGGCTGGGTGTATATTTCTGCTGTCCTGTCCTTGTGTAACTCTGGAATGATTGAATTGCACCGGCTTTTCCTTCCAACATCCGGGGACGAGTAGTCTAGGGGTAAGATGCTCGTCTCACAATCGAAAGGTTGTGGGTTCGAGTCTCACCTGTCGCTACTCTTCGCCCGCGACCAATCGACGTGAGAGATTGGCGACGCTACATGACTCAACGGTCGACGTGCCGTAAAACCAATAACCAACCAACATCCTTCCAACATCCCCTGTTTCGACATCTGCTTCCACGCCTTGGTCTCGGATGGCTTTGTTGTAGCCGAGCAAGGTAAGAAGGACGTTTTGAGAATGCGCCATGCTGGTGCTGTTGTCTTGCTATTTTCGATGTTCGTCTGCGTACCGTTGAACTAGTATTTCTGGGTTGCACATACGCAGATTACAGTCCTATAATCTGTAGGGCTGAGAGGATTGATAAATTGATCCTGATCATTTTATCAAGTTGCTCCTTTTGCATACGAGCGCCAGTCGTTGCGCACACAACTCGCATGTGCGCATGAACGCCAGTGGAATGTTGGGAAGGAGAAGTTACTAATGGAGACATCTAGGTGGGAAGAGCGTAGAATATCTGCGGTGAAGATGCGCCCGATATGTTCTGCTGTTTCCCCCACGAGGCGAACACCCGCTTCGGGTGCAGCGCAGCCAGGCCGATCTAGTAGCTGGGGTTCTACCCATACTGACGGTAATATACGGACGACTTTCGGGACAGAGTCAAGAGCATTACAAAGAGTGTCAAAAATGCTCAGTTGGTGGTACTCCGATTGGCGGCTGGAGATTCGACATGGAAACAGCTGTTTTGTGTGTGGAGGGGTTTAATTGACTCCTGATATCCTCCTGCGGCTACGCCTGTGAATCTCAATTTTAGACTGCATTGATTCCTGCATCTGGCATAGACACCGGCCGAGAAAAATTGGGAAAGGGCATGACTGCCAGCATGTTCGGGCATACTCACATGTCTACACCAGTACATAGACAAGGTGTACCTATTTTTATAATGTAGTCGGTATTCTGATGCATGTGAGGTAGAGCCGTTTTGTGCTGCACGCAATGTTTACAGCAATGATTGATGGGCAAACTGAGGGCTCTAATGGGTATGGCGATGTCTGCGGTTGGTATCAAGTCCCAGGTGGAGGTACAGCAATAGGTGCGGGTGCTGAAGCATCGTCAAGTTTTGTCTGAGCAGCCGTATGACTTGCTACATTTGTTATACATTAGGACGGCACTGCTCCCGTGTGACAGGAGTAGCGCATCACACTGGGTCACGTGTGACGGCAGGACTGTGCTGATGACGCGAGACAATAGGAGCGCATCGCATTGGAGCACGTGAGACAGTAGGAGCGTATCGTACTGGATCACAAGTGATCCAGTATGATACGCTACCACTGTCTCACGTGGTCAGTACCGTCCTACAAGTAGGACGGTACTGACCACGTGAGACAGTGGTAGCGTATCATACTGGATCACTTGTAGGACGGTACTGATCACGTGAGACAGTGGTAGCGTATCTTACTGGATCACTTGTAGGACGGTACTGACCACGTGAGACAGTGGTAGCGTATCATACTGGATCAGTATTGCATCCAATGCCAGAAAAGGAATTTGAGTCTGGAACTTCATCGCCAGTGACCAGCACGGTGCCAGTGCATTTGGGCATGAGGAGGACTGATGCCATGCCCCCTTGCGACATTCAAACGAAAGATCACTTTCGGAAGCATTGCATGAGATGAGTCAGTTGCATGGAGAACCTTTCCTGTTTTACGCGACTAAGGATTAGCGTTTGCGTCGGGCCATACCGTGCGTCCGCGAATGGGGGGGGGGCAGCGGGTGTGCGGGTAGCCTGGTGTCGGACCGTACCGTGTGTCCGTAGGGAGCAGAGGGGCATGGGTGTGCGGGTAGCCTGGTGTCGGGTCGTACCGTGTGTCCGTAGGGAGCAGAGGGGCATGGGTGTGCGGGTAGCCTGGTGTCGGGTCGTACCGTGTGTCCGTAGGGAGCAGAGGGGCATGGGTGTGCGGGTAGCCTGGTGTCGGGTCGTACCGTGTGTCCGCGGGGAGCAGAGGGGCAGGGGGTGTATCGGCGGCCTGGTGGCATTTGTGTGGGCCGCGCGGTGGCGTGTCACCGACAGCTGGTCTCGTGACATTTGGCCCGGATAGGACGCGGCGGCCGCAGCGGCGGCCGCCCGCCCTGATCGGTTCCCAGCGTTGGGCGAACCGCGCGCCGCATCGGGTGACAATTATTTTCGCATTCATCAAGCGGCTAAATAGAGTGGCGGCGGCGGCCACTGCTGGGCGGCGGAAGCAGCCCGGAGGCCGCCAGGGGGCGGCGACTCGGAGGTCGGCCGTCAAAGGGCTGCACGGCTCTAATCAGTGCTATTTTGACGGTAATCACGTGCTTTTAGATCACTCGGGACGTCTGAGCCGCCGTGTTTAGGTGCGTTAATGGTCTGCGTGGGCGCGCGGGCTGCGGCGTGGTCCAGTGATCTGCAGGGATGCTTGATAGGGTTTGATTTGAGGGTGTTGCCACGCTGGCTGTGATGGGTCTGACGTGGCCTGGCGCTTCCCTCTGACACCTGTCGGAATTGTTGACCGACACGTGAGTGACAGACCTGGGAGGATCATATAGCGGCGACTGGCGTGCTGGTGCAGCGTTCGTCAGCGCTGGCCTCGTCTGTCGTGTACCTCATCGTGTACTGGTCACTGTCGTGTACCTCATCGTGTACTGGCCACTGTCGTGTACCTCATCATCTGCTGGCCACTGTCGTGTACCTCATCGTGTTCTGGCCACTGTCGTGTACCACATCGTGTACTGGCCACTGTCGTGTACCTCATCGCGTGCTGGCCACTGTCGTGTACCTCATCGTGTACTGGCCACTATCGTGTACCTCACCATCTGCTGGCCACTGTCGTGTACCTCATCATCTGCTGGCCACTGTCGTGTACCTCATCGCGTGCTGGTCACTGTCGTGTACCTCATCGTGTGCTGGCCACTGTCGTGTACCTCATCATCTGCTGGCCACTGTGGTGTACCTTATCGTGTGCTGGCCACTGTCGTGTACCTCACTATCTGCTGGCCACTGTCGTGTATCTCATCATCTGCTGGTCACTGTCGTGTACCTCATCATCTGCTGGCCACTGTCGTGTACCTCATCGCGTGCTGGCCACTGTCGTGTACCTCATCGTGTACTGGCCACTATCGTATACCTCACCATCTGCTGGCCACTGTCGTGCACCTCATCATCTGCTGGCCACTGTCGTGTACCTCATCGTGTACTAGCCACTGCCGTGTACCTCATCGTGTACTGGCCACTGTCGTGTACCTCATCATCTGCTGGCCACTGTCGTGTACCTCATCATCTACTGGCCACTGTCGTGTACCACATCGCGTGCTGGCCACTGTCGTGTAGCTCATCGCGTGCTGGCCACTGTCGTGTACCTCATCATCTGCTAGCCACTGTCGTGTACCTCATCGCGTGCTGGCCACTGTCGTGTATCGTTTCGTTCGTCTGCCCGCCCAGCCTTGCCTGTTGAAAAAATACAGGTTCCCTCTCTTCACTGATGATTTGGTCATTACTTACATGTATGTGTATTTGAATATCAAAAATATTCAAATGTCGAATAGACCTTGGGCATTACATTTCCGACACGGAATGGATATATTGCAGCGGAGCAATCGCCGGCCACAATGGTTTTCCGACACGGAATGGATATATTGCAGCGAAACAATCGCCAGCCACAATGGTTTTCCGACACGGAATGGATATATTGCAGCGGAACAATGGTTTCATGCCATCGAAGTGCTTCGTTTCCGGAAACTGTCGATGTGTAAATCAGAGGTGGGAACATTCTGCAGGAGTGAATATGAATAGTCCATGAGAAGGATGCTCGTCTCCCAGCCAAAAGATCGTGGGTTAGATATTTACCTGTGGCATTCGGCACATCAGAACACAATCTAAGGGCATGTTTTTCTGGTGACGAGACATCTGCCTCTAAAATGGCATCAATTCATCCAATCGCGCTTAAGCTGAACGGGGTATCAAATCAAATCAAAATCAAATCAAATCAAAATCAAACAATTATGATGTACTTGCAGTACTTATGAAGATATAGACATTGCAGCATAAATACGCTGTCACGAAAAGATGGCATGGCCCCTTGTCTTGCCTTACCAGCTTTCAATCATTATATTGAATAATCATGCTTCATAAGTATATGAATTAATTATGAATGTATGGCTTCAATCATCATGAATTTAATACGAGATTCCAGTCATCTATGTCCGAATTCGGCTTGAAACTCCTGAGAAGTACTTGCGACAGGCAGCTCTTGAGTATTTCCCACGGACTTCGCTGCTCGTTTCCCAGCCAAAAGGTTGTGGGCTGGAGTCCCATCTGCCACCGCTCTTTATCCGCGATCAATCTGTCTGAGAGATTGGCGATGTTACAAGACAAAGCAGTCGACGCGTCATAAAACCAATGACCACAGTATAGTCACATTATAGGTTCTGATGGATGTATTTATATACCCACATCACCGTCCACGAGCCAGAGGACCACTACTAAGCTACTCTAAGTCTCACTTTGCTGTCTGAAGCTCGCATACGTCACAGCGTTGCCGGTGATTAGCAATTCAGGAACCATAACAGTGTTGGTGCGGCAAAGCTCCTGCAAAAGTGTACTGCATGACAACAAAATATGTCGAAAGAGGCCTCTGTCCTACCTCGCCTTGCTCACTGGATCAGCACCCGTCCTGTACCCTGCATCTATGCCTGATACGTCAAACTGAAGGTGCGACGAAAGCAGCGCTAATACCACGTCGTCACATACGTCGTCACGCGCGTCATCGCACACGTCGTCACTAACGTCGTCACACACGTCACCACTCGTGACCCGTCACCACATCGAGCATCAGTGCGGCGAGTCGGCGTCGTCACAACGGTGACGTGTGGCTCGCGCCTCCCACCGCTGACCGTCGTCCCGACAATGTGCCGCCCCGGCACGTGGCCAGCGCCGACGGCGGCGACGCGTTCCACTGCTGTCGTCGCCGTCACCCCGACACAATGTCGCCAGCGCCGACGGCGGCGCCGCGTTCCACTGCTGTCGTCGCCGTCACCCCGACACAATGTCGCCAGCGCCGACGGCGGCGACGGTGACGACGCGATCGCCCAACAAAGAGCGGAGGCACGCACCTGTCGTGCGCGTCGCCGCCTTGCGGACGCGTTCCCACTTCGTGACCGCTGCATCCACTAATGATGACGCATGGTGCCGGCGCGGCCCCGACCGCCGCACGGCCGCGGCCGGGGTTGGAAAACACAGACACCATCTCACGTGCATAGCGTTACAGACACCATAGATTGGATATGGCCGATCTCAGAAACCAACTGGCCTGATCTTCGTGAAACCTTCGCCAAGCGATCGAGCGTGCGTCAAATGCGTGTGGTTTGGACTTTCGTGATCTTGTGTAACGTCAAAGGTCACCAGATTTTCCGGAAATTGAAGATTGAAATCGAACACTATGCTCCATCTAGGCATTCATCGAATGCCAAACTTAAATAATATTTCATTAAAATATTCATCTACTACGGCTGAGGACAGAGCATTTGGACAACCGACGCGACCAGAACCTACGCCCATTAGTAAACAACGCAGGCTGAGGGAAGCTATTTGGGACAAGGTTGCTTGAAGCGAACCTTGGCTGAAGGCAACCAAACAATGGCACGATTAGCTACTGTGCGACGTCATAAATACATCTATTAATAGCCTACAGTCCGTAGTGATTGATGGGAATTTAAATATAAAGATCACGAAATGATATGAAGACCACGAAAATACAAATAGAAACTGATCAGCGAAAAATGTTGTCAGGGTCTGATAGCACTAGTTCAATCATTTCTAAGATCAATATTGTTTACATCAAAAGAATGTAGTTATAATAGCATTGTCAATACAATACAATAAATACAATACAATACAATTGTCACCATGTTACTTTCAGCTAGTCCAAGGTCACAAAAATGCAAGCCACACGCAATTGGCACGTTCGATCGTTCGGTGAAGATTGCATGAAGAACGGCCAACTGGTTGCTCAGGTCGGCCTTGTTTGAAAGCCAAAATTTCAGTTTTCGAAAATTTGACAACCTTTTACCTGACCCACGGTCACGAAAGTCCAAACCACACGCATTTGGCACACGCTCCATCGTTCGGTGAGGGTTTTATAGAGATCGGTCAAGTGGACGAATGTGTTTAAAGGCATGGAGGTCATTTGCGCCGCCTTTAACCCGTCTTGGGGTACCCCTAAGGTTATTTCGTGATAGCGGAATCTCACAGTCACTCAGATCACTCAGAGCCGCAAAATTGTCGGTACCTTTTCCTTGATCATTTTTGCGTCTGAAGTGAAAATTTCAACGTCAGATCAAGCAAGGTCATTGACCTATCTCAGGTAAAAGAGAACCACCTCCAAACATGTTTGAGGATCGATAACTCATGCGCATGAAGACATTTTGAAACGAAACTTGCTACGTGGAGTACAATTGGACAGTATCTCCGAAGCGTATATCTTGGATTTTTGTTGGAGGTCATGACAGTGATCTGAAGTCACGGTCAATTTGTCCCAATTTTAGGTCAATTTTCCTATTTTTATATATGCATGATCTTCTAACATCACTTTTACCTTTGGTATGCATGCAGAAGCATGAGGAGAAGTTCCTTATCAAATTTATTTCATCTCAGTCAAGTGGCCGAGCTCAGGTCACGATAAAGTGCTCAGTGTTGTCTAAGCTTATTTATACACTTTTTTATTATTTATTTCGAGTTATTATGGCTGAAGTGGTGTTAAAGTTGAATTGCACGACTTATACCACCCCAATATGCCGATATAAAATGTTTTTGAAAGATTGTTTTTTCCCAAAACTGAGATTTTGATTTTCAAAATGATCTAAAAATGTGATCATTTTCGGACCCCATTCGTCGATGGTTTTCCGACGGTAAGCCGTTCGTTTTCGTGCAACGCTCAGTTTGGAAGTTAGACTTTAAGGACCCCCCCTCCCCCCTCCATCGAGACGGGGGGTGTGGATCTGAGTGGAGAGACGGCGCGTGTTAAACTTCGCCCTGCTGACAAATATTGGTGCGCCGCCGGTTCCGTAGTGGGCTTGTAGTGGCGCGCCGCGGCCTGGCGAGATGTTTAGCCTTCCGGGCGCGCCGCCTGTCCGGCACATGGCACCAAACGGAAGCTCCGGCAGTGCATTAATTCGCCTGTGGGATGTCTCGACCTCACGTCTTACTGCAGAGGCGAGACAGAACTGATAGTCGCGCTACTGTCCACGCCAAGGGCGTCAGATGGAGTGGTGTCCCATCTGATACAATTGACGAGAACGGTAGAACGAATATTATTAACACCTCATGTACTGACAACACATCACTAACATTTAGTCAAGCCATCCAGACAAAGCTGTCCAGCACGTTCTGGTGTATGCTATCCGATAATCCACGCATATTATAACGTAACGTAATCCACTTCACACGCAACGTAATCCACGTAATCCACGCCTATCATAACGGTAATCATAACGTAGCGACGGTAGCGTATTTCACTGATCGTACGGGTACGGTGTTACTGTGCCCCCTCTCCCTCCCCAATGTTATTATCGTCTAGCGTTACTTTCGTTTGTCGTTAGCTTCATGCTTTGCACGGCCGTTGCACGTGAAGATAAGAGGTACACACGTCTGCCGTATAGATCCCTGCTATTTGGCCGAGCTGCAGCTGGCCGCTAAGGAGCTGTTCCATTGCTGCTGACGATGGGTGTCCAAAACGTTGCATGAACATGTCATTTGATGCTAATTACCGAGCTGTTTTTGTGATATGCTGATTCATTGGTTCGTGACCTCCCCAATAGTTCAAGCTTTGGGGTAAAAAAGGCCAATCAAACATGGTATCTTACCATCACAGTTGAAGTTTCACCAAGCAAATGTAACAAGATAATGCATTTTATTTGGATCCGATGTTGCTGCTTCAATGGTCCGGGGTGATTTTTGCACCTCCACACATTACGATGCGAGCCACCCGACATAGCAGGGTTGGAGCCACCCGTGGGGAGGGGGGAGGGGGCTCCCCTGCCGTGAAGCATGGGTAAGCATTATCTTTTCGTCCCTTCTCCCTTCGAAATTTCAAGAGTCTCTAAGCATAAAACAAGACTCACCATATTGTCCGGGGACTCCAGGCCAGAAGGCACATTCGTGTTGACAGGACACAACAAACTACTAAGGTGGTAACCTATTATATCTCATATTTTGATGAAAATCACTCCATGGTGTTCTTCGGGCCCAGAATCCACTTCAAGTAGTTTTAGGTCGATCCGCCTAAGGGCTAATGAGATGCGCGTCATCGAACGTTTGACGTCATGTCTTGCAACCTTGCAAATAACAGAAGATAAATCTGAGTTATATTAAACGAAAAGCAGGACATTGGATATCGTTAAAATGGGAACATAACAAGGAATTTAATACTTTATATACTTATATACTACTTAATAAGTGTTGGGATCAGTGCTTGAACCCTTGACCCCGTGACTTTTTTTTCAAGGGCATAAATTCAAAATGTTCTTTTTATCAATGTCAACATGTCCGTACTTCGGACATGTTGACATTGTCGACATGTCCGTACATTCTAAGTTCACCATAACTTAGAATAAAAATGCACTTCATTTTAGCATACATTATGCTTATGAGGTCATGACCAATTGCCTGCGAAGGCCTAACATGTTCCTACTTGGAAGCCTGTCAGAAACGTGGTCGACTTTGGCAACAAATGAAAGCGCTCATTACCCTCAGCATAAAATGGGATGCATTTGTATTGCTTGTCACTTTTGTGACCTCTTGCGATCCGAAAAGGTCATAATTAGGTCACTGTTTTATTGACTATTCCGCAAATTCGGTGATATATCGAGGGATCAAAAGAAAGTCTGCCCGACGATGTAGTTACCTTGCAGGTCTTAGCCGTAATCCCATTTCTATCGCATGAACACGGTTACTATAGGGTTACACTTCCAGGCGGGTCGTTCTGTACAGAGAGATGTAAGCGTTCGAAAAAGAAATAAAGCAAAGCTACATTCTCTCTCGAACTTCCCACACTGTGGCAGTGCTCGGCTATCGACTTACTGTACCTTTTTATGCCCGTAGACAAGGTAAGAGTAAGGTATGGTAAGATAAGGTAAGAGACATTGTCATTGCATTGCTTCCTAATATTCAATGCAAGGGTCTGTTCCCGTGGCTCCCCCGAAAGAAACCCAGTAGAGTTTGGTTGATGTTTCATGAGACTTGCCACTGGTACAACCTGTGGAGTTTGGTGGGGAAATCAGCTGAAAGCAGTGCAGGTTGATGAAGTATTTGGCGCGGGCTCATAATTGTCTCCGCCGTTCTCGGGTATTTATTTTGTGTGGTCTGCAGGTCTTACTTCGATTATTTTCCCTTGTTTTACTAATAATTGCATGTTTACTTTGAGATAGATGATCCTGCTATTCAGTTAATGTATGAACATGAGGATAATTTAGGGTCAACCTCAGTTTCGGGTGCCGCATGTGAGGGACTGTGCTTGATGCACCTGCATGGCCGACACAGCCCTCAAGATGAGCTGCTATGTACTCCACATATGTAGACAGCCAACGCCACTGCCCGCAGCCAGAACACTGATATGTCTGATCACTGGGGGGGGGACGAGGTCAACAGCATTGTATGATTACAAATAGGAATTTGCAGGCGGTCACAAGCATCTCGTCTGTAGAAACCGACTTTAAAAAACATAAAGCCGAGAAGTAAGCGGAAATTCCACTGATGGAATTCCGTGGCAGATCCAGGAGTGGCGTTTGCTGGAGTGGCGCGACTTCCTCAGAGGAGCGACACTGCGAAAGGCCCTGAGGGGATGGCTTCGGCGGAAAATTCGTTGAGCGAGGTGGGAGATGCACTTGAACATACTGCAGGGGCACCTTTTGGTTTCAATGTGGCTCTTTTTCTCCCTTTGGCTAAAATGAATATATTGAGCGCGGGGATGGAGAGGAGCATGAGTGCCAAAATAATGGGCGGCCAAAATTGCCCCGAAAGCCATTTGTGTATAGTGACCGTCACATGCCCAATGGTCAAGCTTCAACCTGATTGGGGAGCGAAATCAATGATTGAAGGGTCAGTGGCCCCCTTAGCATAATGCAAAGTGACACCCCTGGGAAGGATGGTGCACTCGAGCCTTTCTATAGATGCTCATTTTCCAGACCAGAGTGGCGCCACCTTCCATGGGGAGGGACACGCGCCCCCCAGTGCCCCTCTCTCTATCCGCCACTGGCGGGATCAAGTGGCATATCATGCTGTAACACTTTAGGCAATTAGTATTGATGTCTTGCAGGAAACAAAGCCAGACCAACCTAAGATGTAGTGATAGTTGAGCAGGTATTACATTTGATAGCATAAATCTGAGATGAAGCCAGGGAACCGCAGTTGTTTACGCGCAAATATATAGAGCAAATATATAGAGCAAATATATAGAGCAATATATAGAGCAGATATATAGAGCAAATATATAAAGCAAATATATAGAGCAAATATATAGAGCAAATATATAGAGCAAATATATAGAACAAATATATGCAGCAAATACATAGAGCAATTGCGCCGTGATTGAGCTGAAACGAAAAGTGGAAATGCGACCCTTCTCTTGGGTGGTAGGTGAAGCTTTTGCTCCACTGGTGGAGGTTGGTGGGGAAAAAACTCCACCGGATTCGCGACGGGAACGACCAGTGGACGTTCGTGGAGGTTAGTGGAGCGCCGGGAGCAGACCCTAAGTGTCTTGTGAATGCTGTAACGGTGCCAGGCTATCTGACGGAATGTTAGCTTTGACATTTATTGCAGATTTTCTCAGCCACCCGATTTAACTGTAACATACAACAGGATATCTGACGCATTTTCGACACCGGGTTTTGAAAGGGATTATTTGCAACGGGCGTGAGACGGTACGATACGGACCACGTGGTGATTAATTCTTTTGATTATCAACTGCATTTTTACCTTAATGCAGTTGCCCGATATAGCAGTTTGAACGGCCGGATGTGACACCTTGAGTGATCCGATAAAGCAATCTGAGCGACCCGATACAGCATTATGAATGACCAGATACGGCAGATTGAGCGGACAGATATGGCAGATTCAGCGGTCCGATATGGCAGATTCAGCGGACAGAATGGCAGCTTGAGTGCCCGATATGGTAATCTGAACGGCCCCATGTGGCAACTTGAGTGGCCCGATATGGCAGCTTGAGTGGCCCGACATAGTAGTCTGAGCGACCCGACATGGCAACTTGACTGACCCGATTTGGCAGCTTGCGTGACCCGATATAGTAGTCTGAATGGCCCGATATGGCAACTTTGAGTAAGCCGATATTGCAGCTTATGTGGCCCGATAAGGCAGATTAAGCTGCCTGATATGGCCACTTGAGTGGCTCCATATAGCAGTTTGAGTGGCAGGATGCGGCAGCTCGGGCCCGATACGGCAGTTTGAGCGGCAGTGTCTGCCGGCTACATCTCCCGCAGAATGGCATCCATCCGCCGCCAGTGCACCTCAAAGCGGCGGTCGGCGGCCGCCACTAATGAAAAGGTCGTGTCGGCCGGCCGCGATTACCACCAGCGCCTCATCGCCGACCGCGCCGCCGCGCCGCCTAACTCGGCCCGTGTGTGCCCGGACGGCGGGCAGCGTCGGCAGCGGCGGAACTGCCGCCGACTGCGCCGGAACTGCCGCCGACTAATTGAGCGGCCACCAAGCGGCTGGTGTAGTGGCAGTTGCCAGCCGGCGGCCGCCGAAGTGGACCAGCGCGGCCGCTGCCGCTGGGCGGCGCGGCCGACCGCCGGGCAAGGGTCCGCCGGCTGGCGGGATGGTCCCAGCTGCTGGTGCGGCCACAGCATGGTCCGCCCTCACAGCCGGCCGGACTGTGACGCCGTCACTTGTAAAGCGATGGGCCGATAGCTGCTCGCCCCGCGTCTGGATGCATATGTCATACACATATGATAAAACATATCAGACATGTTATGAACATCAGTGTTGAACGTTCGAGCCCTCGCCAAGCTCTGGAATAAGAAACCAAGCTGTTGCAGAGTGGGCAGCATTCCGTGATCGCAGAGGCAGTTTTAGAGCTATGGGTTGGACGGACGCATTGCCGTTTTGAATGTAGTGTTGTCGTTTTTCAGTTGAGGGCATTATTTTGTCCTTTATTTGTGCACATGTGCTTCCATCGCTTCCGCCTCCGCACTGAAGTGTTTCCCGATCCTGAACAACCATGCAGTAGTGGTGCAAAGGGGAGGGTGTGGATTTCACCCTCAACAGTAGCAAGTGTTGTCCATATTGCGCCCGTGGACGTGAATGCGCTCACATGGCCACTATGATCCCCTCCCTCCTCCACCCGGCATACCAGACAGATTGTTTGATGCGCCTATCATCGTTACATTGTTGACTGAAGAATAACCAACCGCATATCCATTTCACCTTCGGACCACGTACCGCCAAGCACGCCTCCACTCTCTGCCGTGTTTCTCATGTTAGCATTCCTTCATGGACGGGATAGCCAGGGAACGCCCACTCGTCGACGCTCGTATTTATGCCCGGAGCGGACCAATAGGCATGTTATGTAAGCAGAAGCGCTCCCACGGCGGCAGTCTGATGTGTATAATGTACGTGGGTACTAGCGCATACTCTGGCAATGCACCCGTTAACGTTGTGCTTTCCGGCGGCGCTACGTGATAGGCGTGCTTATGCAAATGCGATTGCCACTGATGAGGAAATGGTATACAAAAATGTTGCTTCTTCGTGGAAGTCAACAAGTTATATGCTTTGAATGTGTTGTTCACCCTAGAACTGCCGCGACGGGATGGCAAATTCCACTCACCCTCGTGTTTTTCCAGGATAATTGTCAGACGCGTGGAACGATCGCGCCCAAATTTAGCTACCTTCTGACAACTGAATAGTGAATCTTTTCATGCTAAAAGTATTGTTTGGCTACCTAGGATTACTGAGCTAGAGTCAAAGGCAGGTCACCGGTTTCAGAGAGCGACATTTTAAAGTACTTTTCAAAGAGCTGGGAAAAAAGTTTCAAGGATACCTAAACGTTTTGCATATCAATATGTATGTATTTGTCTGACGAAAAGCAAACAGTAGCTTGTGCGACCTCAGGTCAGGCTACGGGATCAGCCAAGGTCGAAACTAAGTTTTGTTTATTAGCTCGGAGTTTCCAGCCCAGTGCAACATCTGGACCGTGTGTGATAGAATGCATTGTCTTCTATAAGTTTGCAAAGTTTCAGCTCGTTATTAGGTCAGGCTACGGAGGCATGACCCAAAATATGTACCTCTTCCCTTCCTCAAAAATGCCGAATTGTCGAAATGTCATTGGTCGTTCTTTTTAGGCAGCTAAGTGATATTCCATGCTCTTATTGCGTGATCTACGTGTCTTCTACGTGTATTTCAATGTTTGCACCTTTTTGATTGCCATCTTAGGTCATAGCCGAAGCAGCTGACGCGCCCCAAAATCCCAACTACACACACACACACATCCTAGGTCAATGACCGATATGGCCCAGGCTGGCCGGAGTGGATCCTTGTTTTGCATGAAATCGACTTCTAGGATAGTTTTCAACGCTGGATTCTAATTCAGCACTCTTTTCCCCACCTGGTGTGGACATTTGTAGGAAAAAGACATAGGTCATACCAAGTCAATGATCCGAATGACCTTGTGTAGTCCAAGTTGATCTGTTTGCAACAACTTATGTTCCATTGAAATTATCGATGCTGAATTTGATTTCCTCGTTTCTGTTTACCCCAGAAATACACAAGTTATAGAACCAGACAAGGTGTGAAAAATGCACCCCTGAAGGTTGATGACCTTGCCCGGTCAAAAGTTGCTAACTTTCATACCTTTCACCAAGTCTTTTGGTACCATGTGTTGCAACGCATCATCCCATGTCCACTTCTTTATTTTATCACTATTTCATCACTTTAGTTCATCGCTTTATCGTCCCTAGTTTTTAATTACCGTAGAATTACTCTCGATTGCTGAAACTACGTTGCTTCACATGCCTCCTAAGCGTGACTTTGACCTTGTTTTTGCATATTGATAGCACCATGGTGTTCGACAGAAACACAGCTCGCTATTTGTGCCAAGTTTTATCCGAAAATATTATTGGGTTAGCTGCTAGGAGTCGAAGACCGACAAAATAAACTTATCGGTCGGTGGCATCACTGCTTTGATCTCGAAAGTGTCGACACCGCCACTGCTTTGATCTCTTTGCCTCCTTGCCTGGAAGGTCAACGGTCAAAGGTAGACAAACGTTATTGACACCACTCAGCAGATGAAGGATACCGCTGCGCACCGGAAAAAAACCGCGTTTATCTACGTGGTCTAGAAAAAAAAAACATTGTATGGGAAGTAAAAGTTTGCCCTCTCGGCGGAAGGAGAGGCGGCAGTTTGCTGATATGGAGCATTTTACGATAATGTTCCACCTGAATGTCATACATTAATGTGATGAGCCAATAAAAAACTGTACTTGGCAATGTAATAAGATAATGTAATGTGTGGTATTCGTAGCCAAATGATCAAATCACCTGACCTTCTCTCGGGCAAGAGTGTTGTTCGAGTCGTAAAGTTGGGTTTCCGCGCCTCCGAAACTCTTTCTCAGATTTATATGAATAGAACTTCGACAAGCATACATGCTGTGATTCAGTGTGCCTTTAGAATTGTTGATACCGAATAGTGTGCTTTTGACTTGTCGATTGATACCTTGCACACTCATCAGTGTCTTTGTCATAGAAAGAACAGGATTCTTGTGTGCCATATCCATTCCTTTGATTGCATGGGATTAATGGACGAGGATTTGATGGATGGAATGGATACCAATGGAAAGGAGATCTTTAGGTAAGCTTCTGATGCGCTGAAATGAATTATTTAGCCACCCGTTTCCACAGTGACCGTTTTGCATCGCATGAATTCCTGTTCAGAATCAACAAATGGCCGTGCTAGGATGCCTTCTCCAGACCTCTGCTATTTTGTGCGTGACATCTTTTTTATTTCTGTCCATTTTGCAAAAGCTAAGTTGCTACCGATAGAATGCCACGGCATGACCTTTATTGCCATACATTCTTGCAGGTGTTGCTTCCACACGACAAAGCTGGCATTGCACAAACTTCTGCGCGACATTACTTATACTGCAAGGACTTACGTCGACTCCATTCCCACGCGAGACGAGCTCACTGAAAAAGTGAATCGTTGCACATTATTTGTGCACGTTTAGACTCTTTCTTTTGGTTTCGGGCTTAGTATGTTTTTGCCATCTCACATCTGCTGCAAATAATTATGCATTTACTAGTTATGCTGAAGTACAATCTAAACGTAACGCATATAGGCCTGGAATGTCTTCTGGGGATCCCCTTGGTGTTTTATTTTTAGGGCAATAATTGTTTTCTTGATCTTGTTTGAGCTTCAGGGCGCTTCGACCAGAATTGATCATTCGCGTTATTTTCTTGATCAATTATATGCGAAATGATCAGTGGCAAAGGTCTGCTGTTGCTGCTGTTGATGGCGCGTGCTGTTGCTCTCTGCCTACCGTCAACTTTGTTCTTGCCCACTGCTTGGTACTGATACCTTTGCAACAACAGCTCAGTATGCTTGGACGGCTTATTTAAGATGCCTATGTCGGGTTTACTTCGCCGGCACATGAACTGGGATGCCATTTCTCGCCTGACTTAATCGCAATTACGATCACACCCTCATGGTTCATTTTTTATATTCCCAGTTATAGTCCGGAAATAGCGGCGTCAGGTTTAGGTCGAGGGGAAATCAGTGTCAATGCAATTTCATCGGTACGAATTCATAGGGCAAAGTTTGCAGGATAGGCGGCTGCCCCCTTCTCGCATTGCCGCTGCGAAGTTGATGTGCCCTAAAATTGAATCCGCGCCGACCAACAGCCCCACCCACTGTTTTCATCACAATCGTCAGCCCTCGACACTAACAGGGTGCGTTTAAGACAATTACGGCATTTAAATTTGCCCGCTTTTCACCCGCGTTGGTAGGTCCCGCATCAGGGTGACCCTTTTTCTTGGACTCTGAATCCTTTTTTACTTGCGCGTTCTGTGCACCAGTTGACTGAGTGCTGCGACTTTTGTTTAGTTGCGCCCTCTGTGTACCAGTTGACTGAGTGTTGTGCTTCTTCTTCTTCTTCTTCTTCTTTTGCTTTCGATTGAAGGTCCGCCAGCCTTGGGAGACGATTGCTTCAGCTTGAGCTCCTGTCTGTTGGTTGCAAATGGCAGATGTTTGCATTCAGTCTGTTCATGCTCGTCCGACATGAATTAAGGGAAGTGATATACCTACGGTACGACGGAAAGAAGGGAGATATGGGATCTTAAAAAGACCCAACAGGGAACAACCTCCAAAGCTCACCTTAGCCACTGATAGAACATCCACGACAGTACACACATTGACACATTGTTACTCACGGGTACATTCAGATCAGCGAGTGTTGCAAGTGAACTGGCTTGACTGGTTTGCCATTGAAGTTGTTCGACGCGGAAATTAGGGACCGGTATTCGGCATCTAGAATTGGTCAGAAAGCTATGAACAGATCCAGAACACTTCGGATCCGGTGTGGTCTGGCGGAAGACGAAGAGCCCGCGGCTGACAAAGATAGCGGTGTAATAATATTGATGACGGAACGCTATCTGTGTGACACGTACAGTGCCAAACCAAGCTAGGAAGAACGACCATGCTCCTTAGGCCAGACGCATGGGGCGTAGTTCTGTATACTTTTGGGATGGCTCAAGCCAGCCTTGCTTTCTTTTGGGTGATCCCAATAAAGATTTGAGCTATCCCAATGGATTTGAAGATGAAGATAAGAAGGATTAATACACCAGTGCGCGTTGTAAGCATATCCGGAATTGATTAACGGTCATTAGTAAGTTCCTAAAGTGACCCCTGTACATGTATCTGGATCTTCTTTATTTTAATGATGTCTTGCTACCATTATTGACTTGGTATCTTCCCTCCATTACCACCATACTTGTCAATGACATTCACACCTAGTACCAAAAATAATTGTTGAGCTGTCTCTGACAGCCAAACATGAACGGCTGGCACACATGTTCATACCATTAAGTTGCCCACATAATTAGTGACTGAGCGTAACAATGTGGGCGGTCAGGTATGTTCGTGTGTTTTGTATTGCAAACAATATAGTTCGACCAAGTTAATGGAAAGTTACCATTCTCCGATAATCCCAGTTCGAAAATCC
Organism: Ashinkailepas kermadecensis; assembly: GCA_034440615.1. Classification (NCBI taxonomy): domain Eukaryota; kingdom Metazoa; phylum Arthropoda; class Thecostraca; family Neolepadidae; genus Ashinkailepas; species Ashinkailepas kermadecensis. The sequence goes on along the minus strand of JAOTOM010004918.1, from coordinate 540,654 downwards.
TGTTCACCCATGTGGTAAAGTGAAACTGCGTGTGTGAATGGAAAGCACCTCCATGTGACCCACTTCTAATTTTTCATAACTGGCATACTTGCATTCAGTTGTATCGTTAGCCATAATAATCTAAATCAATGTAGTGTCACAAAACGCTTATTTCATGCATCGCAGTTAGTAAATACGCAACGCATCACTGTTCACACGATGTATCTGCCTTTACAGACGTGAAACTAACAATAATCGCTGGTCATGCGCCATCCGTTCGTCTTCTGATTACGCAGTCAACAACAAAAATGATCCCTAGCCAACCATAAAATGCATGGCATGCGGCATCGCGGCTCGCCGCCCGGTTAGCTCAGTTGGTAGAGCGCTGATCTCGGGGATCAGGACCAAACATCCCTGGCGGTTAGCTCAGTTGGTAGAGCGCTGATCTCGGGGATCAGGACCAAACATCCCTGGCGAGTTGGGCCCACTTCTCCTAAGCGCCTCCCGGGGTCGGTATGTGACCCGTGAGGAAAGGTGTGCTGGTGAAGGGCCAGTAAGATTCACCTTCAGTCTGGCGGCCGTGTCGGTCCGTCGAGACATTGCCGACAGGCTAAGCGGTGGTCACAAAGTGTCAGCTGAATTGGGATCTAGTCAGCGGCGCCACGAATTGTATGCTGTGGAGGATGGTGTTTTCAAAAAGAGCCTTGGGGACAAAAAGGAGGGCGTGAATGTATTCACCTAAAAGTCACTTTCGTGCCCGAGTTGAAGGTTTTGTGGGACTCGGCAGTTCATTAAGAATGAACTCATTATATTGGTTATTTCTACATCGTTATCCGAATGCCTGGAAAATTGTATTGTTTGATGTATTGAGGCCCGTCCCTTTGCAAAATTCCTTGATTCCCTCCTGCTTGGTAATTACATCAAGAAGGGGTACGTACCTTCTTGTAACTTCAAAGAATCATAAGTTTTGAACCAACGAACAATCAATCGGTAAAGCAACTGTGTGACCAACGCAGTCGATGCACCCTACCCCCCCCCATCAGTAAAACAAGATTAAGCTTTAGTTAAATCGGACCGAACATATAGTAGGGTAGCGATGGATTGTCCTATTTCCGAAATCGCCAAGGGACCTATTGAATTGTAGGGATGCCGTCGGCAATTTGTAGTCCACCGATGTCAGCCTGAAAGGGTCGTTCAGAAATAGGTCCTACTTTTGATAGGGCCACATGAAATCGTAGAGCGGCCGTTTTCCGTCAGATATGCGCCATCTAAATTCGAAGGTTCGGAGCAAGTCGTCGTGACCCGCTCAGCTCGGGAGGGGGTTAATTTAACCCAATTGCAGTTTTTCGGGTTGATTTCGGAACTGTCGGAGATATCAACTTCAACCTTGGTATGTTTGCACATAATTGAAAACGCGTCGTTTTGCGTCACATTTCACCCGAAATCTTGTCCTGTTCTGAAGTCAGAGGAGTTGAAAGCCAAGTAGTCCGTCCAGCCGCAGGTCATTCCTGGACCATCTTCGCACCTTTATCTGCAAGCACCAAACAAATATGTGGACAAATGTGGCATATGTGTCTTGAGATAATTATTGGTCATGTACGAGGCTGATGTATAGCTCGGTGAGTGTAGATCGGTCAGAACCCAATATCCTGGCAGGAACACACATTGTAAGATACTGGCACGGCAGAGTTCACCAGCTGGCCTGTGTTGTCATGGTGACGAACGTTCGTAGACACGCTCGGCGGCGCCGGGTAGCAGCGGCGGGTCAATGACCCGACTCGTGACAGCCAGTTCCCGTGCACTGTCGGCCGTGTTATGTGTTGCGTCAGCTAACGCTGTGATGTCTGGCAGTGGCTGGGTGGCCACCGGCTGGTTGGCCACCAGCTGTGGTTGGAAGGCTGTGGTCGGTCCGACCGCTCCGTCGCTCACAAGTCGAATGTTGAGCCGGGAGACTCTGAACCATCATTAACGTAAAGACCTTTAACTTGTTTAACATTTGTACTCTGATTAATAGCACCACATGTTATGTCTGCAAGGTTTGTTGAAACGTCCCCTGTGGTAAGGCTTTGTATTGGAGTACTAATGTAAATCACAAAGGGGAAAAGGTGCCTGTGGATGTCATTGGGCCCGTGGACGTTCGAAGATAATTTGAATAATTTCAGTCTGTCCTGAGACTCCAGCACGTCAGCAACTACTTCGAGACGCGCTTATGTAAGCGGGGTCAGGGTGCCATTTAGCTCGTCCGACAGCAGCAGCAGCGGCAGCAGTACCGCTGTTCGTAGCGTCTTCAGTGCTAACGATCATGGTGATACCAACAATACTGCCAGCAGCTCTAGCACACCTTTGACGCACAGCTTTCGTACGCAAATCGTATTGCACTTCTACGCCGCGCTGACCAACTGGCTTCGAGAGACATCGAAGGAATATCAGCTACGTGTGCATGCATGATATTAGTAGTAGTATTGCACGTGCATGGTATGTGTTCGGTCGTGCGTGGGCTCCGCGAGGGCAATATGGCTAAGGGACATTTGGGGTCCATTCTACCCATGCAACGCACATAGGTGTAATGTTAAATTGCAAAATTATTAAGGGTATCTATCCTCTACCCCGATATTGGCGGAGCCCATGCATTCATGAGTGAGCCTTACACCTCGGATCCTGAGAGATCTCTCGACAAAACTACCCTTGAGAGCTTTGATTCCGGAAGATCATTCCACAATGCTGAACGATTCGCATTGGATATTCGACATTTTAAAATAAAATATGTAGCTAGTGCGCAACTTTAAGTTACTCTAAGGTGTATCATGCGATATAGTTTGTCGCATCTTAAAGCAAGGCATGCAGACTGTTAGAGATACATTCCAGCTTGGTTTTCCCCTAGTTAGGGGTTTCCAAGCTTTAACTTAACATACACCTACACATACAAGGTCGGGCCTGAATCCCACGACTCGCTCTGGGTGCCAGGCCTCCGCTTCGCTTCGCTTCAGGTCTCAGGTGGGCAGTGGAGCCTCTCCGCAGGCTGTGAAGCTGCCCACCCTCAAAATGTCCTTCCATTGTTATGATTGTATGTATGTATGTATATCTGAACATGTACCTGTTTGCCATGTATGTATCGTCCCTCTACGCCATGTTTCTTGTTTGACGGCGTCTCTCCTTTCTTGCTTAATTGATATAACCGGATGTCACATAAGCCGGATTAACGTAATTCCTTCTTTAACGTAACAATCTCTAGCAGATGGCACTTTGCCTCAGCTAAAGATTTAGGGACGAAAACAAAAGATACATTCCAAATCTTGATCATATGTTCTGCAGCACATTCAATGAAGCTATCTTCTCGCTCCTGATGTGTATGGACCTGATTTCGCCTGGTGGGTGCTGTTGTTTGTCCGTAAGGTCACCACGTGCGTGGATCAGATCACTTAATGTGGTCACATAGTCACGGAGTTCAATAACTCACTGGGTCCCGCCAGAGGTGAACTCTGTGATGGCTGTGTCGGGACTGCTGGTCCCAATGTCCACGGCGGTGGGCTGAACACCTCGCCGCGGTTCCGGCGTCTGGACGGCCGTTGTGTGTACAGCTGACTTCCCTATGAAGACTGCACAAAGGAAACCAGCGGCCGCTTAATTAAACTAGCACATTGACTGCGCCACGGTACGTCCGAACAACTTAATGGCGGCAGCATAATGTCGGCCGACGCCGGCAACATTCCCGTGACTCAGAGGGTGGTAGTCCGGAAATCAGCCGCGTCTGATGTCTGACTGCACTTCTTCACACGTCGAGGTGATGTAGAGGTAGCAACACACCTACACACACACCTACACAGACACACACACACATCCACACAGACACACACATCGAAGGAAGTAGGTTAGTAAGGAAAATAGATGTGACAGCGGTCATCAACATATCCACATCTTGCTTGCGAAGGTTGTAATGTGTAGCACGAGGTGGTTTGATTCTTAAGTTACATGACTAGCAAACCGGCAGGACTGATTTGCGTTGCTAGTTAGGGAAGCACTTTTGACACTTTTGCCACTTGATTGTCACTAATTATATTGTAAAGCTTTAATGCTATGAGGCGTGATAGTTCCAACTACCAGCTTCTGAAGTTGCCTTACATGCAATGGGCGGGAGGTCCGCGGTAGCTCAGTCGGTTGGGCGTTCGACTCTTGATCGTTGATGTGTATGTGGGATGGGGGATTCCACTCCAGCCTGAGGTTTTCTGGGAGCATTTCTGAGCGATGTGCTGTAACTCTATTACACCCGGTCATCTTTCCTAACGGTGTCTTTTACACGTGATGTCAGAGGAAATAAGTCCTAATCCAGATAGAGACGGCTCCAGGAGGAGACTTAGGAAGAGGATCCAAAGAGCTCCAGAGAGAGAGAAGCAGCTTTATCATTTGTGCCAAAGTCAAGTCACGTATTGGTACATGCGGTATCGTGCTGACATGAAGGTGTGTTATAATGGAGATATACCCAGGGAACACTCATCGGGATTTTCTTGCTAACTTTCATTTCAAATGGCACCTAGAGAGAGGAAATTTTGGTCGTCGTGAAAGATTTGCTACTTTCGTCAATCATCCAGACCCGACGTAGCCCAATGGGCCCTCCTGCGGAAGTGTGGGGAGGACCTCATCCGTGTCAGTACGTCACCTGGATCATGTCATCCAGCGGCCGTCGCTGAACCCGTCGTGACCTGACTGGGTCATTGTCACTGGTCAAACTGTCACTGGGTCACTGTCACTGGTCAAAGTCACTGCAAGCCATTCAATTACACTCGCAACCGGCACGGACCACGCGCAACCACTTCTGGCAACTTAATCCTATCAGTATATATGCTCAGCACCGGGTACTAGGGTTCCCCGTTTATGCTCGGCACGGAGTGCCAGGGTGGCCCGTTCCGTGTCCTGTAGGACAGATCTATCATGAAGAAATATTATTGCAGGAGAGGTGATGTTTTTAGCGAGAGCCAATAATGGAATGTCACATCATGAAGTGGGTCACAGGAAAAATGTCGTTGAGCGAGGGGAACGTGTAGCCTGAAGTTCCCACTGAAAAGTGCGGACGCCAAGCCCGATCACCCTGGGAAAAAAAATCGCTTACCTCGGGGAAATGTCAGGGGACGAGTAGTCTAGGGGTAAGTGTCTCACAATCGACAGATTATGGGTTCGAGTTTCGCCTGTCGCTACTCTTCGCCCGCGACCAATCGGCGTGAGACATTGGCGACGCTACATGACTCAACGGTCGACGTGTCGTAAAGCCAATAACCACCAACCATCGGGGAAATTTCCCCTGCTGTTAGCATGTTGCCATACGCCATACTGCAGGGCATTGCACGGTATCAGATCTGTCAGAGACCTGCCTCACGCTATGAAGTTGTTTCGTCTGGGACACTGTCCTATCGAGACGTGGTCGGATGCAGCTGCCTGGCCGGCCATCCCGACACCGCCGGGTCCTGCCAGCGCGGTGGCCCTATCGAGACGTCTAGCAGCGTACCCACGCGGATCTGGCTCAGACACGTTTCGTTGGATTCGGCAGCATTTCCCACCCGGTGGCTAAGTACAATCGTAGCGTGCTGGTCCGTCCGGCACATTTCGCACCGCCAGATGTCATAGCATGTGTGCCTTTGGGTGCTGGCGGCGGCTCGGCAGCGGCTCCCACGCTGTGTCGGGCGCAAAGTGAGTAGGTTGCGCCGGCCCGGCGACGGGCCCCGTGCCGGCCGCCAATCGCAGCGAATGGCTGCGATGTTACGCCGGCCACCGCGTTTACGGTGGCAGCCGACGCGCTGGCCGCCGGTCGTGTCGCCGGCCGAGACGCATGCGAGGCGGCCGTCTCGTCTGCCGCCGCTCCCACGTTACCCGGCGACGGGCCCCGCGCCGCGCCGCCGGCCCGCGTCGGCGCCGCTCGGCAAGTGGCACGCGCCGACGCCGAGCGACCGCCGCCGCCGCCGACGCCGACCCGCGTGGGCGCCGCCGGCTTGACGGCGAGCAGACGGCGTTGTGTCGCCGTGCCCGGTGTGCGAGTCGTGTCGACGACTTGCTGAGTGCGATCGGTGGCCGGGTCCACAGTGGCAGAGGTACGGCTGGTGCGTGCAGTGTCATGTCTGCTCACCAACAGCACTGCTGGTGGGATGGAGTAGGATCGGTGGCCGGGTCCACAGTGGCAGAGGTACGGCTGGTGCGTGCAGTGTCATGTCTGCTCACCAACAGCACTGCTGGTGGGATGGAGTAGGATCGGTGGCCGGGTCCACAGTGGCAGAGGTACGGCTGGTGCGTGCAGTGTCATGTCTGCTCACCAACAGCACTGCTGGTGGGATGGAGTAGGATCGGTGGCCGGGTCCACAGTGGCAGAGGTACGGCTGGTGCGTGCAGTGTCATGTCTGCACCAACAGCACTGCTGGTGGGCTTCATGCGTGCACTATGCCGTAATGTCATCGCTGTTGACACACGTTGTATCAATTCATCAGCGGATCACTAGGATTCGCTGAAGGCCCGCAGCTATGTGGCGCCCAGCCAAACAGCTCCTGGTAAAACAGGTGCGGTAGGTTTGGACTGATCTTCTCAGAACGAGTGGATTCGGAAATGAGCATAGATGATAGCTTCCTGCTCATCTATCTTGCAAGCAACTGGAAAAGAGGATTGGCGCTGTTCATTGAAATGTCAATTCGGCTGCGTTCCTGTCACATGTGGTTTGTGAAAATTGTTTTGATTGATTACGCACAGGGATGAAGCCCGATCCGGCCTGTTGTTTTGTATAATAAGTACAACATGTATTATTAGCGGTCCGGCAGGGTCTGATCGTCACAACTGAACAGCCAGGGCTGGCGAAAAGCCGGCTCAAACTGGCATTCGCCGGTTAAGCCTGTCTAAATCAATCTCACCTGGCCGAACTTTAAAATGGTATCATCAGAACATAATGTATTCAGCTGGTACATGACTTCTAACAAACAGCAAAACATTAACATTACGACCAGTTGTGAAGTACTTGTGATAGCCATAATGCATGTTATTACAATTTATACCCGCAAGCATAAGTGTAGGTCTCCAGATGTTTCCGCGTCCCGATAACTCAGCGCGCCAGCCTGCATTGGCCTCATCAGTCGTGCCGACACAGGCGCCCTGTTCGGGAGTCGTCATAGGGCATTGCTTTATCCATATCGTGACGTCATCACATTCGGACTGAGGCAGAACACAGATATTTGAACAGTGGTAGACAGAAACTGCATATGCAGTACGCTTAGTGACACTAGTCGACATGTGCAAACACGTGCTCCAAGCACTGGCATTCATGGAGTCATTATCGAATACACCCAGCCCGCGCTCGTCCAGCGTCCGCGCTCGTCCAGCGCCCGCGCTCGTCCAGCGTCCGCGCTCGTCCGGCGTCCGCGCTCGTTCAGCACCCCTGACGACGACTTTTGCTGGTGTTGCGTATTAAGACCCGTCCCACTGTTAGTCGCTGACGCGGTCTAACCAATGCAATTGGTGCGCCCACATAGACCTAAATAATCAGCTATGCAATTCCCTCAGCGCTATTGTGGAGTATTTATGACGAAACGGTCTAAATAGGAATGTTTTACATCAATTGTTTTGGGATATTAATGGACATTTTATCGTTGATGATATCCACTTCAGCGACCAATAGAAACGTTTGCTTAACGGTCATTTTTCCGGTCTTAACGGTCATTTTTCCGGTCTTAACGGTCATTTTTCCGCGCTATTTCGATGTTGCTAATCTGTTGGCCAACTTAAAAGTTCAATGCATGTTGGAATATTGAATATTGAATTGGAATAGGAATGCACTTCCTTCCAGTGGTGAAAATTCACATTTATGCGTAGTTGGATATGTTAGTTGTTTTCAGATACTGAACGTCTTATCGTCTATTTACAAACTATCAGCTACATACCTCCAAAGTCTTGCAATATCCCTGCCAGTGTTGTCTGTTCCGATTCTTTTCTGAGTTTGGGTTGTACGATATAGTATGTTGGACATAGAGTGATCGCGGTGTGGGAAGGTGTCGTCCCGTGCCGTTGTCGCCACAATTAATGCAACCACAGACACAAACATCGTCGTCCCCCACTACTACCACCACAACAAAAACGTCCTTCGACTCTCAAAAACTCCCTTGCCCTCACAACACCCATATATATTCATAAACGCTGCCCTTCACTTCACTGTCTGCATGCCATCTTGCAAAGGCGTACACAACGATTTGCTGGCTGGCCTAAACGTCACCGAAAATGCGCGACTTCTGAAAAAGAAAGCATTGGTTTGTGTCCAAGCGGATTTGAGTTTGATTCATCCAACGTTCACCCACAGGGCTAACAAAAATTGAGGTAACACATTACTCCGGGTGTGTAGGCACCCATGAGGGGATCAGAAACCCTACTCTTGTCTGACGATACGTTTAGATTTAAACGAAAACGAAAAACGTGCATCCACTTAGCTGATAGTTGGCTGATAGATTTAGCTGAGAGCATCATTTTCTAGACATCATCGAAAAATTAACCAGAAAATAATAATCAAAATTAATATTAATATTTAGAGACAATCGAGTGGTGCATTTTTAACTGTGATGTACTTGATATTAGCTCTGATTGTAGTGACCCTTTCACCGCCATTTAGACAAACTCCGCACAGTGTTTGCACAACTTTCAATCAGAAGTAGTAACACCATATATGTACCATATCCAAATGTGTTGTTCGCAAATTTTTTAGGGGGTAACGGCAAAATGGATCAGCATTTCAGGTGGGGTGGGGTGGGTATAAAGTGAAAGTTCACTTAGGTGTGTGGATATGTTGCTATTTCTTTGTGTCCCTTTCAAAGGAAATGTCTCAGTAGTATTCCAGTCATCATGGTAGCGGGTTATATTGATCATTTTGTGTCGCCTAACAAGAGACATGTTGAATATTTGTGTGAGCGCAATGGAAGGTTATGTTGATCATTTTGTGTCGCTAACAAGATATATAACGCAAATTTGTGTGAGCATAATGAAAGGCCTTGCAACAAAATAAACGACCGTCAGTTTTAAATGGTCTGACTGTCCAAGGTTGAGAGCAGACCACAAAATTGGGGAAGGGAAAGAATGTCTTCAAGTTGGGGGCTACTCGACCCCACAACCAGATGTGATGCCTCAGCCCTGATGTTTTCTCCCATCATGGATGTTCTCGTAGTCCCGAGTGGCGCGGGTGCAATTGTACGCAACAGGTAGTCACTACAAACCAAGTGAATGAGCCCACGAAATATACGGGAGTACGAAAAATTAGCGTGGTACTAGGTCATACAGTTTTTGTGTTGTTTCCTCCCCGGGATTAAGTTGGTCCGAAGTTAACTTAATTGTGCGGACGACCGCAAGTACGTCTACCGCTCATATGAATAGGTTGAAGTGATTCCAATGAATGCATTGATTTAATGAGATTGATTGAAATGGCCGGGGTGCATGTCCTGTCGCCTGTAAAGTTGCCTGGTGGACTGGTGGGATTTTTTTTGCCACTGTGAAACCTTAAGTTAACCCGTTAGGTTTGTGTCAGTCTAGTGGTCGCTGCGGTGTGAGCAGCTGGTCTGAAAAGGGCATTGTGTGCCGGAAGGAAGCTTGAGATTAAAAAAAACTTACTTGTCAGAACACATTTGGCACGCTCAAACAAGAACAATGTAGCGTGGAGTTATCACCGGAGCCATGGCACCAGTTGAGACACGAACCTGTTATTGCATCATAGTGCCCATGAGTCGATGGTATAGGACGGCTTCATGAAACCATGTGCCGGTCCAAGTTCGGTCAGAAGCCTCCTCCCGCTCCACTTCTGTCATGCTGTGTTCATCATCGATCCCACACCTCGGACCTTACCTGGGCTATTTTGCGTTCACCTCGGGCCGTGTCTTGGCTGTTTTACGATTACCTCGGCCGTAACTTGGCCATTTTGCGATCACATCGGGCCGTACCTTGGCTATTTGACGATTATCCACCTCGCGGTGCTCTCTGTTTTAGTGCCTGCTACTCGAGATGTGACTGTTCCGAGTGGCCACTGTGTGTGCACTTGCTGTTCTGTCGGGCACTGCCAGGCCGCTCGCTATTCGAATGTTCACTGTTGGGTGGTAGCTGTTCGCTGCTCGGATGTTCACTGCCGGGTGGTAACTGTTCACTGTTGGGATGTTCACTGCCGGGTAGTAACTGTTCGCTTTTGGGATGTTCACTGCCGGGTAGTAGTTGTTCGCTGCTCGGGTGTCAGTCGTCAGCCAGACTTGAGGCGGGTCGGGGTGGATTGGTATCTTCAGTTGGCGGCTCATAGCATTTCGCTGCACTGCTGAGGTTTGCGAGCTCGCAACCAGTGGAGGGCGAGTTTTACCCACCTGAGGGCGGGTAAAGCTCGCCAACCAGTGCAAACTCATATACAAATTTGTTTTCTCCACTGTAGCAACAGAAGTGGGCACAGGTAATTATGTCCGGATGCTTTTAGCGATTAAAATCAATTAAACATTGGGTTATTATGTGAAAATGGCATCATTAAACTGGTTCTGATGTATCAAATAAACTAAGCGGAAGCTCACATCACTTCTCTTTCTTAACCTGTTAGCTTGTTGCTGCACCTTTGATTTACCAACGGAGCGAACGGGGCCGAGCGGAATGTCTAATTGGATGTAATATGGCTTGATTTGGATATCGTAGCCGCTCCTCTCGCTTATGTGATTAAAACAAATTGTGCTTGCATGCAAGGACAGATTGAGCAAATTGAAAGTAACTAGGCATGCCCACTGTACTACCTACCCTCTTCGCCTTCGCCTAATGGCGATCCCTGAAAAAAATTAATATAAATAATATTGGACTTCGAATAAAACATGATTCACTTGTTTCGATTTGTCCTCAAGGAATCTGGATTGGTGTTACTGGCATATTGCAGAGTTTGTGGTGGTGTGGTGGTTATCGCATTGCGACTAGTCACACTTCTCCAGTAATTGAATGATTGCGAGTTCGAGTCTCGGTGACCGCTCGAACGTCCGGTTCTCCGACGATCATTAGTGGTGAGAGTGAGAGCTTTCAACTCATTTACAACTTAGTGGTTGTAAATCGGTATAGTTTGTCTGACAGAACCCAAGGGGCAAGAAATGAAGGGGGAACACAGATGTAGCCAGCGACCACTAGGCACTGGGATTGTAACTGCTGCCAGGTGTACTAATTAGAGCATTAGTAATAGTAACTCCATGGTTGCGTGTTGGAAGTTTGCTGACCCTCTGGTCTTCCGGTTCTGCCGTGACAATTTGGCGTGAAGAAGTGGCGGGGACATACGGTTGACTAGCATATTTCTTTGTTAATGAGCACAAGGAATGACATAGGAATCTAGATCTGTCACGTCACACAAAACGTCACTGATACACTGTAGGCACAGTAAGGGGTTAATGAGGAAGAAAGAGGAAGCTATATTTTGCCTTGTTTTTTCTTCAGTACAGACTCCTTTGAACCGTTTAAACTTGGATAGAACGGCAGGCTTGTACCGAGGAATTTTTGCCAGGCAATTTGCTAACCGTGACGATGGCGTGTCCGTCCAATGCCTTTGTGTTCCGCACCAGCGTGCCCCTCGATACCTTAGCATTCCACAGTAGCGTCACCTGATGACTCTGTGTACCCCAATAGCGTGACCTGATGTGTCTGTGTACGGCAGTGGCGTGACCTAATGTGTCTGTGTACCGCGGTAGCGTGACCTGATGTGTCTGTGTACCGCGGTAGCGTGCCCAGCCGGCATTGTCGCACGTTTCGCCGTGTGCTGAACACAGCGGCGTCTATGGAGGGCAGACACGCTACGGCGGGAGCCGTGCGTATCAGGCGTCTGCGCTAATCCAGAAATAACTTTGGTCGTTGTTGTGCTGCATGCGTCTGTTGTAGTAGGTTATAAAATCCGTATTTTCGCTGTGTAATTGCACATGTTAAGGGAGGATCCCACGGCGGTTTCGGTCGGCCTCGTACGGCGGCGCGCTAGTGCCCTTACCGTTGGCGGGCCATGTCCAGGCGACAGACTGGCGCCACATCACAGGCTGTTGATGAGCGCCTCGACGCTACACCGACGCCGGATGGCGCCCCGATATCGTGTGCTACTGACTAACGCCTCCACACTGAAGGTGGCAAATGTTAGGACCGAAAACCCGGTCAGGACCGGAGAGCTTTTTGACCGTTCTTGGAGTATATGCCGGTCTTTCAATCTGTCTTTCAGTTCATTTTTCTCTGATTTTTAAATCAATACAAACTTGATTTTTAGGGAGCCTGATAATTAAAATCATCATGCATCTTGTGAGGCACATTTCAGCATTGCAGCCAGCAAGTTTCTCGTACACATTGAACAATTTGATGTTTAATTAATTGGTAATTGCTGAAAACAACAGATTATCGATGCTAGTGGCTGATAGGTCAAACATGCCCACGATATACAGCTTTTAAAACTAAGACTTGCAACTGCAATACAGCTGACAAGTCCCAGTTGGTTTCACCAGGTATTGAGCAGTACAATATGGCTGAGACCAGGTTAAAATACAAATAAAATATAGGTGGCATGAAAATAGCATTGTGGAAAATCAATAAAAGGAATCAAGAAAACATTTATTCGAAAGTTTGCTCAAGGGAATTGCAATGAGTTCGGGATCTTCCTGGATGAAATTCACTGGGAAGAGTTTTGATGGGTTTAGATGCTTATGTAATGTAGAGAATGGAAAAGGCAAACTGTTGCAATGTCAGTATAAGTGCATTCCCAATAGACAAATTGGATTCAACAAGGTTAAGCACCCTTGATGGCTGACTATGGAAGTGAAACATTTACTGGAGTCAAAGAAGCAGGCATTTAAGAAACAAAAATATCTGAACTGTGAAGCAAGCCTAGAAGCATATAGAATAGCTATAAATATAGTTAGGATGTGTGTTAGGGCATCTAAAAGACTGGCTGAAATCAAATTAGCTCGAAAATGTTCAGCAGACAATGCTAAATCGTTCTTTAGCTTCTAAAAAGTTGAGTCGAAAAATATAGTTCAGAACCAATGGAGGTAGATAGTGAAATAGTGGTTGATGATTGTGATATAGTTGAGGCCCTAAGCAGGTAATCCCCATCAATGTTTACTAAAGAGAACTCAAGTACATTGTAAACCAATAAATGTTATGCTATGGCAGGTGATAGATTGGAAGATGTTACAATAACTACAAAAGATATAGAACAGTCGAAGAATATAAAACCTAACCAAACTGCTGGAGCGGATGATATATATATATATATATATATATATATATATATATATATATATATATATATATATATATATATATATATATATATATATATATATATATATATATATATATATATACATATATATATATATATATATATATATATATATATATATATATATATATATATATATATATATATATATATATATATATATATATATATATATATATATATATATATATATATATATATATATATATATATATATATATATATATATATATATATATATATATATATATATATATATATATATATATATATATATATATATATATATATATATATATATATATATATATATATATATATATATATATATATATATATATATATACTAGGATTTTAGTCGAGTGTGCTCTAGTTTAGCGGTTCCCCTAGGTACCATTTTCGGACGGTTTATGGAGTATTCTGAAGTACCTGAAGATTTGCGAAATGCAAATATAGTGCCAATTTTCAAAAGTGAAGCATGAAGTGTGTTGGTGTAGGAAACTACAGGCCAGTCAGTCTGACCTCAATAGTTCCCAAGGTGCAAGAAAAACTGGTCAAAGGGAATGTTCTGAAGAATATTGTCATGGCCGGTTTGCTTTCCTTGCTGATTCTAACAAAAGAAAGGATGGTATTGCATTTGCCGTATAGTTTTACATAAAAATCTGTAAAACATACAGTAATGACAGGTTTCTGGTCTAATTCTTGTAGTGACACAACATAGCCCACCGAACACATTCTGATCCACCTTGACCACATCAGTAAATCAATACCTACTTGATGCAATAATAATTAAAACATCAACGATCATGTAGGGCGCTATTCGTTTCCTGAGAGGTATATCACCAAAGCAGAAAGCTGATTGCAAACCTTTTGCGGCTATGAGGCTGTTAAATAACACTCCTTCAGGGACTTTCTCTGATTCTGATCTGTATGGTTTCAGTGCCAGTCAAAGGTCAAGTACGTGATTATTTCTAACATTCTTCTGCATGCGCATTCCTCAGAGTGCAAGGACCGGTGAACAAGAGCCAACGCACTCTCTCCCCTTTCTGATCACGCTATTTCTCACATACGCACTATGCAGCATCAATGTCACCGCAGCGTCAATGTCACCGCAGCGTCAATGTCGCCACAGCGTCAATGTCACCGCAGCGTCAATGTCGCCACAGCGTCAATGTCACCGCTGCGTCCATGTCGCCACAGCGTCAATGTCACCGCAGCGTCAATGTCACCGCAGCGTCAATGTCGCCACAGCGTCAATGTCACCGCTGCGTCCATGTCGCCACAGCGTCAATGTCGCCACAGCGTCAATGTCACCGCAGCGTCAATGTCGCCACAGCGTCAATGTCGCCGCTGCGTCAATGTCACCGCAGCGTCAATGTCGCCGCTGCGTCAATGTCACCGCAGCGTCAATGTCGCCACAGCGTCAATGTCACCGCTGCGTCCATGTCGCCGCTGCGTCAATGTCACCGCAGCGTCAATGTCGCCACAGCGTCAATGTCACCGCAGCGTCAATGTCACCGCTGCGTCAATGTCACCGCTGCGTCCATGTCGCCGCTGCGTCAATGTCACCGCAGCGTCAATGTCGCCACAGCGTCAATGTCGCCACAGCGTCAATGTCACCGCTGCGTCCATGTCGCCGCTGCGTCAATGTCACCGCAGCGTCAATGTCGCCACAGCGTCAATGTCACCGCAGCGTCAATGTCGCCACAGCGTCAATGTCGCCGCGGCGTCAATGTCGCCACAGCGTCAATGTCGCCACAGCGTCAATGTCACCGCAGCGTCAATGTCGCCGCTGCGTCAATGTCACCGCTGCGTCAATGTCACCGCAGCGTCAATGTCGCCACAGCGTCAATGTCACCGCTGCGTCAATGTCGCCACAGCGTCAATGTCGCCGCAGCGTCAATGTCGCCACAGCGTCAATGTCACCGCAGCGTCAATGTCGCCGCAGCGTCAATGTCGCCACAGCGTCAATGTCACCGCAGCGTCAATGTCGCCGCAGCGTCAATGTCGCCACAGCGTCAATGTCACCGCAGCGTCAATGTCACCGCAGCGTCAATGTCACCGCAGCGTCAATGTCGCCACAGCGTCAATGTCACCGCAGCGTCAATGTCGCCACAGCGTCAATGTCGCCGCGGCGTCAATGTCGCCACAGCGTCAATGTCGCCACAGCGTCAATGTCGCCACAGCGTCAATGTCACCGCGGCGTCAATGTCGCCACAGCGTCAATGTCGCCGCGGCGCAAAACCGCGTGGGTTTCCCTCACCAAATTCAACCTCCTATACACACACCGGCGCCGTCACGAATATTATAATTTCGATGTCAGGATCTGGCAGTGATATGGTGTGCTTGTTGAATGCATGATGCAACATTTTGCAGATGATTGAATACTGCATGATTCAAAACGTGGTAGCTACGTACCTAGTCTTAATTGTGCTGCTTCCTTGATTGAGAACTGTAAGTAGTGGGTAGCATATGTGGAACTATGAGTTGTTTTGTAAATATCATGTTGTTGCCATCAATACTTGTCAATGGAAAGGGGAAGTCTTGATAACAGGTTTATTTTCAATTAACTTTATGTGAGTGAACGAGGCTTTCCAAAGTGATCTGAACTGTCTACGTTACCTTAATTAAACAAAAAGCAATGGTAATGCGCTGTGTATAAAACATAAATATGTTTAAAGAACTGGTCTTTTACCCGAGCTTCAGTTCATTTGACCAGGCCCCAACCGGGCTTGGTCCTATCAGACCGGCCGGTCCCGGTCTCCGGCCCCAACTTGTTGGGTATTTGCCACCTCTACTCGACTCAACACGGATACCGGCTGTCGCCCCGACATCACACGCTACTGACTATCGCCTCGACACCACACCGACGCCGGCTGGCGCCTCTATATGGCACGCCAACGACTGTCGCCCCGACATCACACGCTACTGACTATCGCCTCGACACCACACCGCCGCCGGCTGGCGCATCGATATGGCACGCCAACGACTGTCGCCCCGACATCACACGCTACTGACTATCGCCTCGACACCACACCGACGCCGGCTGGCGCATCGATATGACACGCCAACGACTGTCACCCCGACATCACATCGCTGCCGGCTGGCTATCGATATGACACGTCAACGACTGTCACCCCGACATCACATCGCTGCCGGCTGGCTATCGATATGACACGTCAACGACTGTCACCCCGACATCACATCGCTGCCGGCTGGCTATCGATATGACACGCCAACGACTGTCACCCCGACATCACATCGCTGCCGGCTGGCTATCGATATGACACGTCAACGACTGTCACCCCGACATCACATCGCTGCCGGCTGGCTATCGATATGACACGCCAACGACTGTCACCCCGACATCACATCGCTGCCGGCTGGCTATCGATGTTGGGGCCGGCTGTGGCTCCGTCACGTCAGTCAAAGGTTTCGCATAACCGGGAAACACCACAGCACCCCAGGTGACCCCCCCTCACACCTGATCACATCGACTTCAGCCGCCTCCTGACACAGATGCAGAGGCTGGCACCTCACTCATGAAATCGTGACATTATATATATATATATATATATATATATGTATGATGGATGAATGAATGGATGGATGGATTGATGGATTGATTTAATTTAATTACCAGCCTGGGCTTGATGAGCTTCCAAGAAGAAGTATTAATGTTGCGACGTAGCTTGCGGTTCCTGATCTTAATATATTCGGCTGTTTTCAGCTCTGCCACGATGACAGATCTTCAGGTAATTCAACCAATACTTATAGTGTTGCTCATCTACTGCATAACAGCACTGATCAAGTCTAACATGAAGATTGATGGATATATATACAATACAATTTCCGTTCACATAACCTGATGAAATTTTCGCAGCGCGTTGGCACTCGCAGCGCGTTGCTCCTGAAAGTTGATGGAAATACTTCTCTGGAATCATCTCCCATCCGCCCCTCCCTTCCCTATTTTACCTTTTGGATCCGCGTTTCCCATCTATATATGCACATATATACGTGATGCGGGCGCTGGTTCCTGATTGTGGTGCGGTGGGCTAGTCACAAAGGCAGCTGGTGTTGGTGACCGAGCTGGGCTTATGCTGCGGTCCTGAGTCGTCAGTCCCAGTCACCAGACACACACCGGTACAGTCTTGGCTGGTGTTGGTGACCGAGCTGGGCTTATGCTGCGGTCCTGAGTCGTCAGTCCCAGTCACCAGACACACACCGGTACAGTCTTGGCTGGTGTTGGTGACCGAGCTGGGCTTATGCTGCGGTCCTGAGTCGTCAGTCCCAGTCACCAGACACACACCGGTACAGTCGTGGCTGGTGTTGGTGACCGAGCTGGGCTTATGCTGCGGTCCTGAGTCATAAGACTCAATCGCCAGACACACACCGGCACAGTCTTGGCTGGTGTTGGTGACCGAGCTGGGCTTATGCTGCGGTCCTGAGTCGTCAGTCCCAGTCACCAGACACACACCGGTACAGTCTTGGCTGGTGTTGGTGACCGAGCTGGGCTTATGCTGCGGTCCTGAGTCATAAGACTCAGTCGCCAGACACACACCGGCACAGTCTTGGCTGGTGTTGGTGACCGAGCTGGGCTTATGCTGCGGTCCTGAGTCGTCAGTCCCAGTCACCAGACACACACCGGTACAGTCGTGGCTGGTGTTGGTGACCGAGCTGGGCTTGTGCTGCGGTCCTGAGTCATAAGACTCAGTCACCAGACACACACCGTCACAGTCTTGGCTGGTGTTGGTGACCGAGCTGGGCTTATGCTGCGGTCCTGAGTCGTCAGTCCCAGTCACCAGACACACACCGGTACAGTCTTGGCTGGTGTTGGTGACCGAGCTGGGCTTATGCTGCGGTCCTGAGTCGTCAGTCCCAGTCACCAGACACACACCGGCACAGTCTTGGCTGGTGTTGGTGACCGAGCTGGGCTTGTGCTGCGGTCCTGAGTCATAAGACTCAGTCACCAGACACACACCGGTACAGTCGTGGCTGGTGTTGGTGACCGAGCTGGGCTTATGCTGCGGTCCTGAGTCGTCAGTCCCAGTCACCAGACACACACCGGCACAGTCTTGGCTGGTGTTGGTGACCGAGCTGGGCTTATGCTGCGGTCCTGAGTCGTCAGTCCCAGTCACCAGACACACACCGGTACAGTCTTGGCTGGTGTTGGTGACCGAGCTGGGCTTGTGCTGCGGTCCTGAGTCGTCAGTCCCAGTCACCAGACACACACCGTCACAGTCTTGGCTGGTGTTGGTGACCGAGCTGGGCTTGTGCTGCGGTCCTGAGTCATAAGACTCAGTCACCAGACACACACCGGTACAGTCGTGGCTGGTGTTGGTGACCGAGCTGGGCTTATGCTGCGGTCCTGAGTCGTCAGTCCCAGTCACCAGACACACACCGGTACAGTCGTGGCTGGTGTTGGTGACCGAGCTGGGCTTGTGCTGCGGTCCTGAGTCATAAGACTCAGTCACCAGACACACACCGTCACAGTCTTGGCTGGTGTTGGTGACCGAGCTGGGCTTATGCTGCGGTCCTGAGTCGTCAGTCCCAGTCACCAGACACACACCGGTACAGTCTTGGCTGGTGTTGGTGACCGAGCTGGGCTTATGCTGCGGTCCTGAGTCGTCAGTCCCAGTCACCAGACACACACCGGCACAGTCTTGGCTGGTGTTGGTGACCGAGCTGGGCTTGTGCTGCGGTCCTGAGTCATAAGACTCAGTCACCAGACACACACCGGTACAGTCGTGGCTGGTGTTGGTGACCGAGCTGGGCTTATGCTGCGGTCCTGAGTCATAAGACTCAGTCACCAGACACACACCGGTACAGTCGTGGCTGGTGTTGGTGACCGAGCTGGGCTTATGCTGCGGTCCTGAGTCGTCAGTCCCAGTCACCAGACACACACCGGTACAGTCTTGGCTGGTGTTGGTGACCGAGCTGGGCTTGTGCTGCGGTCCTGAGTCGTCAGTCCCAGTCACCAGACACACACCGGTACAGTCGTGGCTGGTGTTGGTGACCGAGCTGGGCTTGTGCTGCGGTCCTGAGTCATAAGACTCAGTCGCCAGACACACACCGGCACAGTCTTGGCTGGTGTTGGTGACCGAGCTGGGCTTATGCTGCGGTCCTGAGTCGTCAGTCCCAGTCACCAGACACACACCGGTACAGTCTTGGCTGGTGTTGGTGACCGAGCTGGGCTTATGCTGCGGTCCTGAGTCATAAGACTCAGTCACCAGACACACACCGGCACAGTCTTGGCTGGTGTTGGTGACGTGCCTGAGTCAGGGTTGTGGTTCTGAGTCACTGCGCTATAGCCATTGCAGGTTCTATTTCTGGGATGGCATGCATCTGCCTGTGTTAAGTCTCGGACACGCACGCTTCCGAACGGATCTAACAATTTTTAGCAACTCCTGTTGCTTTGGCATGCTGCTTTCTTTTTCAGAAGTATGTGATTTGAGGATCGCTTGCAGTAGTTATCAGAACAAATTACCTGTCATGTGCCTACGCTAGTCGCTTGCAAACCCACCCGGCACGTGGAAAAAGCCCAGCTTTGAGAGGCCGAAGGTGCACGGATCTGCCGAAATGGCCTCGGTCGCTCCAGTTGTCCCCGATGACCCGGTCGCCTCTCATTGCATCAATGCCGCTAGGCTGGTGGAGTTCAGCACGCCAAGCACTTCAAGTCATTCTCGAACGGCTGACCAGAGAATGACCAGAGGCTTGGATGGCAGCACTGGGGGAGGGGATGGGTGAGGGGACGCCTCCCAGATTTGAGACATTGGATACCCCTGGAATAATCTTCGATCCTATGAAATGGGGTACAAATCCGCCCGGACGAGCTGGGCTCGCTTCTCCTATGCGCCTCCCGGGGTCGGCATGTGACCCGTGGGGAAAGATATGCTGGTACACGGCCAGTAAGATTCACCTTCAGTCTGGCAGCCGTGTCGGCCCGTCGAGACATTGCCGACACGCTGAACGGTGGTCACACGTTGTCAGCTGAATTGGGATCTAGTCAGCGGCGGAGCCACGAATTTTCAACTGTGGGAATGGTGTTTTCCAAAAAGGACATTCGGGATTAAAGAAATGGCCGTGAAGTGATCTATCCAGAAATCACTTTCATAGCAAAGCTCAAGCGTTTGTTGGGACTCGTCTCTACACGAACGAGATGTGTCACTGCAGGAGCCTGTTCTCCATTTTTACCTGAATGCGTAACAACATTGTATTTTTGAACGCCTCGAGGCCAAGCCTTTTACACAATTCCTGGATGACCTCCCGCTTGGTAGTCGCGTCAACAAGGTTCTAGCAACTTCTACCTTCTACTCACCTCAATGAATTTTTAATATTGAACTTCGAGCAATCAATGGGCAAACCCGGACAAACAAATTCGCTGACAGCGGAGAGTTAAATTTAAGCTAGCTAAGTCAGACAGGGAATGTGGTAAGATGGCGACGGTTCGTCAGACTCCTAAAGTCGGCAGGGGCCCTATTAAATTGTAGGGATACCTTATGTAGCTTGTAGTGAATCGACTTAAACCCGAAAGGGGTCTCTTGAAGTAGATTCCACTTCCCCATAGGGCCATGCAAAGTCGTAGAGCAGCCGTTTTGCTCCAGGCATGGACCGCAAAGTTCCGTCACAACCCGCGCAGCGTGGGAAAGGGGTTAATTTGATCCACGTGCATGTTTCCGGGCTGATTTCGAAACCCGGGCGGCCGGCGGCGCCCGAGCCTTGTGCCGCCCAACTTGACCCGGAAGGTGGACGGGAAGGAAGATGAGACAAATACGCACCGACATCACCGTTTGAGCTTAACGAAGGGGCAATGCGTTGACGTTGTTGACGTTGTTGACGTTGTTGACAGCTTTCCTCTATCTCGTCCAGAGCGCAATATATTGCAGGCCAAATTACCCCCACCCCTCCCTCATCACAAGGCGTTGGTTATTGGCGCGCCGTTCGAGACAAACCGCGTCCTCTTAGGGAGTCGTTATTTTCTCGTCCAATTATATTTAGATAATTTCGAAGCCAATAATCGGAACAACTCACAATTGTGATACTTGTGGCTAATTTTCCATCCTCCCATGCACAAATTATTTATAGGTCACCTCAGATTACGAAACTATGTCATTAGTGCCTAAATGTCGATTCATGGGTCTGGACGCCCTTACATTTGGACCCCAACCTACATTTGGACCCCAAGGGAAGAGATACTTGAAGTATGTATGCAAGGGCGTATCGGTAATCAATAATCACGTCAAAATGGGCGAGGGTCAAGGTCACCGAGATTCCCTTATATGACAATTGTTTATCATAACAGGACAATTGTTTGTCCTGTTATTCACATCCTCTTAGTGATAAATTGCAGTGTAAAACTACAGAAAAACATTGTAGTTTTACACTGCACTTTATCACTAACAGGATGTGAATATCGGGGCAGAAGTATCACGAAGGGTTATTTTAGGAAGCCTCTGATCTTGACCTTGGACCATTTTGACGTGATTACTGAGCTTGATTAATTATAACGGCAACGTAATGGCTGATCGTATGAGGGGGCCGTCTACTTCGACTGCGGAGGGACGGTCCCCTTCCGAAAGAAACGACCGCGAGTACGCGCCCGCCACGCAAGCACATCCCATTACCTTAACGTAATGGGAACGTAATGGGAACCATTCACGTAATGGGAACGAAACGTAATTGGAGGATTGTGACTAGCACTTTGTGTTCCATACAGTTGATTCTTCAATGGAGCACGCTGACATGACGCATGCGCAGTTGCATACGCGTCGTTCTGCAACATTGTTTGTTCTTGTTCCGTTTGTTGTGCTCCGACCAATTATTTGTGATTCTTTTTCTTATTTCCGGTACTATGATTGGTGGATTGAATTTTGAAGAGCACAAATTATCTGTATGTTTTTTTTTCGTTTGGAAACATGGGTATGGTGGCCGAAATCCGATGATTTTTTAGTTCCCTCCCCACCACCTCCTTGAAGAAATCCTAGTTATGCCCAAAGGGCAGTTTCTGGGCTTTTCCAATCGATTCCAAAAAATGACACCTCTGGACTTGGTGAGGGGGATGGGAGGTGGCAAGTCGGAGAGTGGTTGTGATAAGTCAGATGGGGAGGTCGGAACTACAGGCCAGCTAAAGTCGGAGGTGGTCAGCTAAAGTCTTCCACGACTGTGGGGGACGATCCCCATGGGAAAATAAGCGTGGGTACGCGTCCCCACACCAAGCAGCCGGTGCGCCCATGCAGCTAAAGCCACAATAACCAACTACAAATTCTGCTAAAAAAGTATACGTTGAAGATAATTTGAGATAAGATAAGTTGAAGAGAAAATTGTCAAAACTAATATGGCCGTCCGGACAGTCTCCCCCTCCTCCACCAAAACCACGTGTCGCCGCTCATGGCCAGAAGATGACCGAGTACTGCCCTGGGCGGCAAGAGAGACTGACCATAGAATGGCCAGGTACTTCCTGTGCGGTAGGAGTATCTGACCGGAGGATGGCCAGGTGCTTCCCTTGGCGGCAGGAGTGACTGACCAGAGGACGGCCGGAGGATGACCGGGCACTGTACTGGGAGGCAGGAGTATCTGACCAGAGGATGGCTAGGCACCGCCCTGGGCGGTAGGAATACCTGACCAAAGGATGGCCAGGTACCTCCGTTGGCGGCAGGAGTGTCTGACCAGAGGACGGCCAGGGATGGCCGAGTACTGCCCTGGGTGGCAGTGCCCGGTCACTCATCGTCTGGTTGAGTAACTACCAGATGATGGCTAGGCGCTGCCCTGGACGGCAGGAGTAACTGCCAGATGATGGACAGGTACTGCCCTGGGAAGCAGAAGTGTCTGACCAGAGGATGACCGGGCACTTCCCCCTGGCGGCAGGAGTATCTGACCAGAGGACGGCCGTGTGCCGCCTGTCTCTCCCGGTACCCAGAGCGAAGCTGGCCACCGGAGCGCCGCGGCGCCCGGTCGGCTGCGGTCGCAGCAAGTACATCTGCCGTGTTTCAAATGTGGCGCGCGTGCGGCGTGTCGGCCAGCCGGCGACGGCCGCAGCAGCGGACACCGAGAGCTGGGCGGTCCGCGGACGTTGTGTCGTCCGTGGCGGCCTGCACACACGTCGTGGCGGGATGCGAGGCGCGACGCCGCCGGCTGGTCACCCTCTTCCTGGTGCACGTCACGCTCGGACGGCCGCGGGCACACTGGGTACGGCTGGGTTTTTTTTTCAGCTGGTGTGTTCATTTGTGGAGAGTCGGCTCTTGTCACGATCGTGATGATGCTGTCTCAGAAAGCTGGCACAATGCACAGCGGTGGTTTGGCGTTTTGGTCGCTGTTGATTATTCGGCCATTGGTCCTGTTTATTTTCAAGCTGGTTGCAGTTCGGAGACATGGAAAAGTAAAGATAAACAGGAATGCGAACCCGGGGCCCGTGTTTCGTTGTTTGAAGCTGAAAATGATTCCCTTCCGCCGGCGACGAGTGGAGGACGGAAAATCTTCAATGAGTCTTCAGGTCTTCATGCCTGTCCAGCAGATTGCTTTATTCCCAAGACAACTATTCCATTTACGAAGACTTTGTTTTTACTTTTTGCATTTTTAATTGGTAATATATTTCTGAAAAGTCGACGCTCAATAGCACCCAGTGTGTGGAGTTCTGCACTTCCAATTTTGCGTGTGTTGCCATCTTGGCGTCCTTCTGTATTCTTCAGGGCTTCGACACAATGTAACAGGCTTTTTTGGCTCCCATGTTCCCGTCCGTTACGAACAATAGATAATAATTTAATTGGATCGAGCGTCTGATGTCGAGGATAATATATCCATACGCTTCTGGTATTTCACGGTACCAGTATCATATGAGGTGGTTGGGGCTATTCAGTATCAAACGACGAGGTGGTCATAGCTATTCAGCATCAGACGACGGGATGGCCATAGCTTTTCAGGATCAGACGACGGGTTGGCCAGGAATCTGCTGAGCAGCTCGGAAGATATCCTCGCGGAACTTTCTTAGGGCGTATCAACTCGCGCGTTGAAGACAATTACGATAAACAAACATGGCGAACAATTGTGACACGACCACTGGACGAGAAGATCTCTTCACATAGTCCTATTATCTGATCATCGGCGTCCGATCTCTTCTCAGTACGTCCGAATCAGCTTCTGTGCCCAATACGGTCGGCTCAGCTTAGTTGCTACTAAAGTACGGCTTGTCAGCTACTGCGGGTCACTGACTGTCAACTGCCGCCGGCTGACGTCACGACGCTCGGTCAGCTGCCGTCAGCTGACGTCACCACCCTCGGTCAGCTGACGTCACGACGCTCGGTCAGTTGACGTCATAACCCTCGGTCAGCTGCCGTCAGTTGACGTCACAACCCTCGGTCAGCTGACGTCACGACCCTCGGTCAAATGCCGTCAGCTGACGTCACAACCCTCAGTCAGTTGACGTCACAACCCTCGGTCAGCTGACGTCACCACACTCGGTCAGACAGAGGTCCCGCACTCCCGGGCGTCTCGGCGGCGGCGCCAGGCGCCATTTATTCTCCAATTCTGTATAATGCTTCACAAAAATAAACAGACGACAGCAAATGAAGTATCTTGGCGTAGTGTTCGAGGGGAAGCTGACTTGGTATGGGCACACAGATCATGTCACAGTAATCATCAGTAGAAACTTGAATATTATCATGATGGCAGTCTACTGCAAGTCGAGAGCTAACATTTTTAGATATCTAATTCATTCTTCCCTATTTAAATTACTGTGCTGTTTATGATATGAGATAGGAGTTATCCGACCAGATTACACCAAATTATGTAATCCCAGAAATGTGCACTAAGAATTATTGATGATAAATATAACGTATACCCTACA
The DNA here is from genome assembly GCA_034440615.1 of Ashinkailepas kermadecensis. Classification (NCBI taxonomy): domain Eukaryota; kingdom Metazoa; phylum Arthropoda; class Thecostraca; family Neolepadidae; genus Ashinkailepas; species Ashinkailepas kermadecensis. The sequence goes on along the minus strand of JAOTOM010004918.1, from coordinate 515,581 downwards.
GATGAGTTATTCCCTGATGTATCATGTTTCCAGATGTGGTGCAGAAGCAAATCTTGTTACTATACTTCACAATGTTGTTCATGGCACATTGCCACTGGCTATTGGTGAATTGTTTTGATATTTAATAACTAATAATACAAGAACAATTACTCATTTATTTGTACCATTTATATCTAGACAATATAGATGATATGCTCTGGACCAAAATCCTGGAATAGTATAATTTGTCCAATATTTCACAGTATGGAACAGGTACCGAGACGGAAAAAAACACTACATAAATTGCATTGCACATTGCTTCATATAATTGTACATATAAAATGAAAACTGATGATCAAATATTGTTAACATTGTTTTCTTGGTTAGTTGAAGAAAGTGTATTGTTACAGAGTGGATATGGTTATGAGTGGTGACACCATGCAAGAATGTACTGATGTATGAGCGCGTGTGGGCGTGTTTGTGTGGGAGATGTTCATGGAACTGTATGCATCTGCTATGTATATTCTTCACGAGGTCTGTCAGTATGAGTCTGCTTTCATCAATGCTATGCTTCCCCCAGCACTTTCACTTTGCGGCCCTGAGAATGCTGTGGGCGTCGCTAGCTTGTTATCTGTCCAGGGTTTTCCCAGGGTCGCATTTCTTGCTACTAACTGGTGGTGGCCTATCCGCAAAAATAAGACAGATGCAAGATGTGCTGGTTGTGTATTTGTATTGCATGACATTCTTGCTTTCCTCCTGAGGCATTCTTGTGTTGTCTGTACTGATTTATGGGCAGCGTTGGGAGACTCTGTGAAAGTGCATGCAGCCAAATAGGATAGGCTACTGCATCAGATATGGCGACGACAATTTGGGAAAAGGCATGCATTGAAGCAAGGTAGTGTGCCTACGTGCACGTGCGGAGGGATGCTTGTTTGTGATATCAGCCCGGAGGCGGACATCCCCATCACCGTTTGATCACAAAAGATCTGGCGGAAGGTGGTAGATATCCAGAGAATATCCCGGACTGCCTGCAAGCAGGAGTCTGCAAGGGGCGGCCACCGGGCAGCCGCGTCTGCACCCACCACACCGTCGATCATGTCCACGACGCGCCCTCGTGTTCACGTCAGCACGCAATACGATATGACCGGGCGAGAGCGCGTTCAGAAGTGGTCACCGTGCTGGCGTCAGCGGGCCAACAGCGCCGTGCCACCTCTCCCTTCTTCTCCTGCTGGCGTCATGGGCCAACAGCGCCGTGCCCCCTCTCCCTTAGTTTGCTGTGAAGGGGGGGGGGGAGGCAAGCAGTCATTTGGTCCCCCCTGGTCCTCTATTTGGCCCTGTGGAGCTGGATAAATATCCTCACTGAAACAGCCAACGTATATTTTGCTCTTCCAACCGAAAGGAAATATTTGATACATGTACGACCGCAGAGCACGACCGGCTGTCCACCCGCTCCCCCACCCGTTTGGCCCCACATCTGGAAGTCGGCTGACTCCGCCATTGCACTGCGTAGTTAGCGCTGCGTGCTGCAGGCCGGTTAATTGCGTGGACCGCCCTGTGGCTGCGACTTGTCAGGCCGAGTGTGGCCGCTCGCATATGTCACTCGTCACTCATGTTGCCGACTCGTTAGCCGGCTGAAAACGAGCCGGCCAGTTGCGACGGTGTAGGTGGCGCTCACGACGACCGGGACGGTGCGGTGCGGTGCGGTGCGGTGCGGTGCGGTGCGGTGGTGTGGTGACGTGACGCCACCGCACCAGACGCGACGTGCGGCCGTCGCCAATGCCGCGTGGCGGATCTTCTCTCGCCAGCACCGCAGCCTACACACCGCCCAGCGTAGTAACTTCCACTTAAATCTGGCGCGTCATAGGTGGGCAATCATCAGCGAGCTGCCCATTATCTGCTCAGATGTAGGAATTTATTTCTTAATTGGATGTCTTGCTGTGGACGTTTTTCAGCTGAAGTTGATACGTGAAAAATGTTTCATTATAGGTGGCGAGAAGTTGGAAAGGGCAGACATAGCGTATGGTTTTGTCGTCATTTTCTTGGAATATGTGAACCGATGAATATATTTGTATAGCGCATTTAACCGGCTATGTCGTACATTCCGTTCCGACTTCGCTGTTAGTTTCACCACCACTTCAATTCCCCTCCGGAAAAAAATGATGCGGTGTTGCCCAACAGCTGCAATGCGAGTTCCCTGCTCCCCTTATCACGTCCTTGGTATTTCAGGCACACATCTATTCTGAGCTGTTCTGTTCTCACTTCTCATCCTCGTAGTATGGTTTACTGGCGGCGAATTTTGCCCTTCGGTTGTCAGTGGTGGCAGATTCAGTGCTGTGATATGTACTTAATTCTAGCATAACGTACGCCGGCAGATAAATGATGGGATAATGATTGGCTTTCCGGCGGCCAATGCCGGGCCGTCCCGTGGAGAGGTACTGCAGCGTGCCGGGGCATTTCCGGCGGCGCCAATTTCCGGTGCAGTGAGGCGCGGTCGTCTGATGGCTGCGCCGCCGCCACCTGCTGACGGTGGCTGTCATCCCACGGCCACCTGCTGACGGTGGCTGTCATCCCACGGCCACCGCACCGTCGTCCACGGCCACCTGCTGACGGTGGCTGTCATCCCACGGCCACCGCACCGTCATCCACGGCCACCTGCTGACTGTGGCTGTCATCCCACGGCCACCTGCTGACGGTGATCGTCATCCACGGCCACCACCGCGCTGTCATCCCACGATCACCACGCTGTCATCCACGACCGCCGCACTGTCATCCAACGACCGTCGCCTCATTCTCATCCTACGAGGCCGTCGCGCGACGGTGGTGAAGGACGCCCTGTGCCTGTTGTCCTCTCATCCCTCCCCTGGCGCCATCTCCTCTGGTATCCCCACCCCTACCACTGATGCTGTCTCTAGTGATGTCCCTTCCCTCCCCCTCCCCTGACGCCCTCTTCGATAGTCCGTCTCCGGTGGTGTCCCATCCTTGACGTCGTCTCCAGTGGTGTTCCCCCTGACGTTGTCTCCGGTGGTGTCCCATCCTTGACGTCGTCTCCAGTGGTGTCCCCATCCCTGACGTCGTCTCCAGTGGTGTCCCCATCCCTGACGTCGTCTCCGGTGGTGTCCCCATCCCTGACGCCGTCTCCGGTGGTGTCCCCATCCCTGACGCCGTCTCCGGTGGTGTCCCCATCTCTGACGTCGTCTCCGGTGGTGTCCCCATCCCTGACGCCGTCTCCGGTGGTGTCCCCATCCCTGACGTCGTCTCCGGTGGTGTCCCCATCCCTGACGTCGTATCCGGTGGTGTCCCCATCCCTGACGCCGTATCCAGTGGTGTCCCCATCCCTGACGCTGTCTCCGGTGGTGTCCCCATCCCTGACGCCGTCTCCGGTGGTGTCCCCATCCCTGACGTCTCCGGTGGTGTCCCCATCCCTGACGCCGTCTCCGGTGGTGTCCCCATCCCTGACGTCGTCTCCGGTGGTGTCCCCATCCCTGACGCCGTCTCCGGTGGTGTCCCCATCCCTGACGCCGTCTCCAGTGGTGTCCCCATCCCTGACGCTGTCTCCGGTGGTGTCCCCATCCCTGACGCCGTCTCCGGTGGTGTCCCCATCCCTGACGCCGTCTCCGGTGGTGTCCCCATCCCTGACGCCGTCTCCGGTGGTGTCCCCATCCCTGACGCCGTCTCCGGTGGTGTCCCCATCCCTGACGCCGTCTCCGGTGGTGTCCCCATCCCTGACGCCGTCTCCAGTGGTGTCCCCATCCCTGACGCTGTCTCCGGTGGTGTCCCCATCCCTGACGCCGTCTCCGGTGGTGTCCCCATCCCTGACGCCGTCTCCGGTGGTGTCCCCATCCCTGACGCCGTCTCCGGTGGTGTCCCCATCCCTGACGCCGTCTCCGGTGGTGTCCCCATCCCTGACGCCGTATCCGGTGGTGTCCCCATCCCTGACGTCGTCTCCAGTAGTGTTCCCCCTGACACTGCCTGTGGTGGTGTGTTGCTCGTGCCGAGACATCATCCGTGTCGAGGCTGACAGGGCGGACATGGTGAGTATTTCGGGATGGAGAGTCCTTGGCAGAAGGTCCACGTGCTTCGAACTAGCGAGTACGTGAAGCGGCATTCCAGTGACCGTATGCGCAGTTTATATTGGCTGAAACGCTAATATGACTCAACACTTTGTCAATTCACCGAAGTGTCGCGAATTGACCCGCCCCATCCGTTATCCCCCCTAGCACTGCCCCTTGAAGGCCGGGGAGTCGGTAGCAGCAGGGAATACCCCAGCAATACCCAGCGTCGCGTGGTCCTTTTTCCCCGGCAGAGCGCGACACCTCGTGCGGGCGGCCGGCAGCGTTTCCTTTGTGTGGGCAGAGGGCGCGGTATCTGCCACTGGTGAGGTGTGCAGGCTGCAGCCGACCGGGCGCCGCCTCGCCTCCCATTGTGTGGCGGCTGCTGTACTGTCGCAGCCGGCGGCGGATGTGATTCGCCTGCGACACCGGCCGCCGCAGCTGTGCGCGCCGCTGGCGGCCACGTGCACAGGCGGCCAGCTCGACGCCGTGTGGGTGGGCTGCCGGCCAGCCGACGTCGGTCCGACGCGCTGCGACCGTCCCAAAAGGTGTCGGCGTGTTTGGGCGTGACGTCACCGCCGGTGCTGCCGGACGGAGTTCCAGCTGCGGCGCCAGGCGGTGCTCGCCGTGTGGTGGCTGTGGCGCCAGGCGGTGCTCGCCGTGTGGTGGTTGTGGCGCCAGGCGGTGCTCGCGGTGTGGCGGCTGTGGCGCCAGGCGGTGCTCGCCATGTGGTGGTTGTGGCGCCAGGCGGTGCTCGCGGTGTGGCGGCTGTGGCGCCAGGCGGTGCTCGCCGTGTGGCGGCTGTGGCTCCAGGTGGTGCTCGCCGTGTGGCGGCTGTGGCTCCAGGTGGTGCTCGCCGTGTGGCGGCTGTGGCTCCAGGTGGTGCTCGCCGTGTGGCGGCTGTGGCTTCAGGCGGTGCTCGCCGTGTGGCGGCTGTGGCTCCAGGTGGTGCTCGCCGTGTGGCGGCTGTGGCTCCAGGTGGTGCTCGCCGTGTGGCGGCTGTGGCTCCAGGTGGTGCTCGCCGTGTGGCGGTTCACGACTCGAGGCACCGCCGTTGGTTGGTGGCGGATTTGCCAAGTCTGCCACTGGCGCCGCCGTCGTGTCAGCCACACCAGTCATGTGTGTCATATGAGCGACATATGACATGTCAGGCACATCGCATTGTCGGCGACACTAGTCAACTACTGTCGCTCCGACCAACATCAGTCAGCTGTACCGAAATTACGGTAGACATGGCGCTTCCATGATGTCGGCAGCTCAGATAGCTTCTCGGCGGTGCAGTGGGAACTGGTGACACTGACACCGATACTGGCATCGACACTGATACCGACACCGACACTGACACCGACAACAACACCAGTGACCTGGTCCCGCACACACCTGGAAGTCTTGGGCGGCAGCAACGGCTTCTCGACGGCGCAGTGGGAGCTGGTGACACTGACACCGGTGACCTCGTCCGCAGACACCTGGTCATCTCTGGCGGCAGCGACGGCTTCTCGCCGGCGCAGTGGGAGCTGGTGACACTGACACCGGTGACCTCGTCCGCAGACACCTGGTCATCTCTGGCGGCAGCGACGGCTTCTCGCCGGCGCAGTGGGAGCTGGTGACACTGACACCGGTGACCTCGTCCGCAGACACCTGGTCATCTCTGGCGGTAGCGACGGCTTCTCGCCGGCGCAGTGGGAGCTGGTGACGCTGGCGCTGCACCGTGCACTGGCGCTGACGCTGAGACCGCTCCGTCGGCTGATGGCTGCCTTCGACGCCGACTCGGAGAACTTCTACGGCGACATCGGTCAGGTGAAGGTGGCGGCACGTCGAGACTGCACCGGCCGCGAGAGCGACCGGCTGCGCCAGCTGGCACACCAGGTCAGCACCGTCACCGTCACCGTCACCGTCACCGTCACCGTCACCGTCACCGTCACCGTCACCGTCACCGTCACCGTCACCGTCACCGTCACCGTCACCGGCACCTTCACCGTCACCGTCACCATCACCATCACCATCACCATCACCATCACCATCACCATCACCATCATCATCACCATCACCATCACCATCACCATCACCATCACCATCACCGGCACCGGCCCGCTACCTGCATGCCCGCACGTCCTTGACACAGCTAGCGCGTACAGCACCGCTGGCTGACCGGTCACCAGCGTCCAGTCCGCACCACGCAGTTGGCAGAGATCGTGCGAGATGGTGACGCGCCATCTCCTCATGTTCACCTCTTCTGGCAGACGTGGGAACGTGACGGCTGTCTGCCCGCCGTTAGTGCTCCAGCGGGTGGCTCCTGCCACCGCTCCCGTGTAGCACACGAGGCCGGCTGCCTAGTGATAGCCTACCTGGCACCTCCCCCCCTCCCCCTGATTTCCAGCGTCAGCCCACCTCGACGCTGGCTGGACAGTCTCGGGCCGGACGAGAGCGCACGGCCTTCCGCCGGCGCGTCCACTATTTATGCTAATTCGCGCCATAGATTTGCACAGAACTACGGCGTTTACAGTACCGGCGGCGCTCGGCGCGCCTTTTTAGTAATCGCCTCTTACTAATTACACAGACCGCAGTCAGTGTCGGCGACCGGCGGTGCGGAGCGGAGCTGTGTCTGCCGCGCGGGCCATGATTAATGTACATCGGGCCCGACCGAAGTGGCCGGCGGTGGCCACCCGGCTCTGCTGGCCAGCCAGCTCGGCGTTTAACAGTTGCAGGCCTGAATGGAGTTCTGCTCGCTGTAAACAAGCGGTCCGGCTCGGTGGAACACTGGCCGAAACGCTCGGCAGCTGCAAATGTTTATGGGCATCGGTGTTTAATTAAAATTGAGGCACATTATTCGTTACCGAAATGCGTTGTAGTATGGTTTTTCGCTGTGAGTGGAGGTGTCCGGGCGAAAAGTTGACAAGACAGAAAGTCGAATTGCTTACGAATTTCGGATTGCTGGGCCTGGGAAGGTAATGTTACGTTGCGTCAGGTGCTGGAATGCATGCCAGTACGAGAATGTGTTCAGGTTCACAGTTAATAGTGATTTGCACGAAGTATGCAGCATTCGGCCTTGTAGCGCGACGGTGTTCTGCCAGGCGGAGTCTATGGTGCTAGGCATGCCGCGGGCTCTGCCAGGCCGAACCGTTGCTCGTGTGTGGGCCGTGCTCGGTCGGGACGGTCGGAGGATGCCGACCTCACTGGCACACGTGACACTGGCACTGACACTGGACACTGGACACTGGACACTGGCCGGTCTATGCTTGTGCCCCACTTGTTGATGAGGTGCTATTTGTTACACATTCTGATGCAGAACGCTAAATTGACACCGACATCAGTTGCTCTCGAAGCCCGTTTTAGCCATGCCAATGGCTAGAATTGGTTTTAACCGGTAAAAATCGTCTTAACTGGACACAAATTGGCCAAAGTTTCAAAATGTAAGTTCCGAAATTACATTCTTCACTTTCTATGATACTTGTAACAACGACAAAGGGTCCTTAAGCGATGAAATATATTTGGAATAGTTTGTGCCATCTAATTGCACTCATAAGCACTAGTGGGGGAGGGGGGGTTGCAATGTATCTTGCAATTTTATGTGTTGCTTTTGAAGAAGTCACGTTTTCCAGGTGGTGCATTTGTATTGGCGACCGTGAAGCTAATGCTGAATTCCCATAATACAGGTCATGCCCGATTAAATCTGGTTGGTCTTCAAGTGCCATCTGATACACCAAACTAGTGCCACTAGATTATCCAGTCTTCAAATCAGGAGTTTGTGTCTTGTGTCCAGTTTGTCGTTAGTTGTAATATAGTGGCATGCATCAAGTAATTGTAGATACGTACTAGTATAATATAAAGCAATATAGAACCATGAAGAAAAACAACTATGAGCCCATTTGCTGTGATGCATGAATGCAAAATGTCATGGTAGAAATGTCCTAGAACATTGCGAGATATCATTAAAAATTTTCTTCCAAAACGGGAAAAGGCAGGATCAAACGTAAATACTCGGTTCCATGACCTCTCAACTACTACCTCCACGCGAGTCAGGTGGTCCTGCTGGATAGCCCGTGCTGACCTGATCGCCGCTTGGTGTTCTTATTTGATAGCCTTTGGTGACTTGATCGCTGGCTAGGTGTTCCTGTTTAAAGACCCTCTGTGGCCTGGTCGCCGGTCAGGTGTTCCTGCTGGATAACCAGCGGCCGGTGACGCTGGAGACGAGCGACCAGCCGGAGGCGGAGGACCGCAGTTACGTGTTCCTGCTGTACCCTGCCGACGGCAGCGAGGCGGGTCTGGTGCGCGTGCCGTTCCGGGACCTGGTGGTCGGTCTGCTGGCTCACCAGATCCTGCTACAGACGGCCGGGACTGTTCTGCTGCAGGGCACGCCGCACGTGGTGCCCAGGTCAGTCGGGTCGGGTCCGCGCAGACGTGGTGTCCAGGTAAGTGAGGTCAGTTGACGTGGTGCTGTGGTTAGTCTGGTGAGCTCAGGACTCACGTGATGGCCGGGTAAGTAATATCAGGTCACACTCGGCGCCACTGTTGGAGCTGTGTTTTGGAATCCTGAATTTGAAGAGGAAATTTTCGGACCATCAAATTCGGAGATAATAATGTACCTTTTGTCTTTGGCATAAAAACCAAGCTTCATATTTACTTGCTTACATACTTGAACTATGACTGGAACTAGGAATAATGAAATTATGAATAACGAGTGTACCAAAGCAAATCCAGGAAGGTGAGATTTAGCCATAATTTTATTTCATGCCTAAGCAGACTACTATTTCTGAAATATAAATCCGGAGTTAAGAAACCAAGCACGTATACTTTTTATCGAAGAGCAGAATGTTTTCACCATTTCAATATCAAACAGTCCATTCAACGCTCCCGCAATAAAGGAGATAACAATTTTCCGTGGGGTGCAATGTTCTATGTGGCAAAAACTATGACACGGGTGCTTTTCGAAACGTGCGTGGTGTCCAGGTTATATCAGGTCAGGTCGGATTACACGTGCTCCCCCAGGAAGGGTTGTGGCGTGTGGTCGTCATTATTCACCATTCACTGTCTGCCTCGGCAAATGCTGACGGACGACGAACAAAAAGGACACGAGTTAAATACTCACGCCCAGTGACATCGGCAATACACAACGTTTCGATTGCACAAAGTTAGTTTCAGTTACACAAAGTTAGTTTCAGTTACACAAAGTTGCCTTCAGTTGCACAAAGTTAGTTTCGATTACACAAAGTTGGCTTCAGTTACACAAAGTTGGCTTCAGTTACACAAAGTTGCTTTCAGTTACACAAAGTTAGTTTCAGTTACACAAAGTTAGTTTCAGTTACACAAATTTAGTTTCAGTTACACAAAGTTGCCTTCAGTTACACAAAGTTAGTTTCGATTACACAAAGTTGGCTTCAGTTACACAAAGTTGCCTTCAGTTACACAAAGTTAGTTTCAGTTACATAAAGTTGCTTTCAGTTACACAAAGTTAGTTTCAGTTACATAAAGTTGGTTTCAGTTACACAACTTTAGTTTCAGTTACACAAAGTTGCTTTCAGTTACACAAAGTTAGTTTCAGTTACACAAAGTTAGTTTCAGTTACACAAAGTTAGTTTCAGTTACACAAAGTTAGTTTCAGTTACACAAAGTCGCCTTCAGTTATACAAAGTTAGTTTCAGTTACACAAAGTTGCTTTCAGTTACACAAAGTTAGTTTCAGTTACGCAAAGTTTCTTTCAGGTACACAAAGTTGCTTTCAGTTACACAAAGTTGCCTTCAGTTACACAAAGTTAGTGTCAGTTACACAAAGTTGCTTTCAGTTACACAAAGTTAGTTTCAGTTACACAAAGTTAGTTTCAGTTACACAAAGTCAGTTTCAGTTACACAAAGTTGCTTTCAGTGACACAAAGTTAGTTTCAGTCACACAAAGTTAGTTTCCGTTACACAAAGTTGCCTTCAGTTACACAAAGTTGGTTTCAGTTACACAAAGTTGCCTTCAGTTACACAAAGTTGCCTTCAGTTACACAAAGTTGGTTTCAGTTACACAAAGTTGCCTTCAGTTACACAAAGTTGGTTTCAGTTACACAAAGTTGGCTTCAGTTACACAAAGTTGCCTTCAGTTACACAAAGTTGCCTTCAGTTACACAAAGTTGGTTTCAGTTACACAAAGTTGCCTTCAGTTACACAAAGTTGGTTTCAGTTACACAAAGTTGGCTTCAGTTACACAAAGTTGGCTTCAGTTACACAAAGCACAGCGTGCCGGCCTGCTGTGGCCGATGGCTGATGACACTCCGGCGATGGATGGCGTGTCCAGCGGTGGGTTGGGTGATGCCTCTCATTTGTCCTCATGCTGGGTGATGCCTCTCATTTGTGACCGTCAGGCTGCGACGGGCGGCTCGGTGACAGTGTGCCGTCAGTGACTGACAAGATGGCACGGTGTCACCATGTGGTCCGGCCAGTCAGAGGTCCTCAGAGGTGTCCGTCTTATATGTGGTCCGGACAGTCAGAGGTCATCAGAGGTGTCCGTCTTATATGTGGTCCGGACAGTCAGAGGTCATCAGAGGTGTCCGTCTTATATGTGGTCCGGACAGTCAGAGGTCATCAGAGGTGTCCGTCTTATATGTGGTCTGGACAGTCAGAGGTCCTCAGAGGTGTCCGTCTTATATGTGGTCCGGCCGGTCAGAGGTTCTCAGAGGTGTCCGTCTTATATGTGGTCCGGCCGGTCAGAGGTTCTCAGAGGTGTCGGTCTCATATGTAGTCCGGTCAGTCAGAGGCCCTCAGAGGTGACGATGTCACGATGTGATCCGACCAGTCAGAGGTCCTCAGAGGTTTCCATCTCAGATGGCATCCGTTTGACGGCCATGGCCAGGCAAACTCAGAACAACCGGAGCTAATAAAGACGTTCCGAAAATCCCACACCACGTGGGCTCGCACGCGATATTCCTGTTATTCCTGTTCCTGGTAAAACAGTCGATAACTGCTCAAGAAACATAACGTCCCGGCTGAAATTGTGCCCCACTATAGCTTGATGGCTTGTCGCGTGTTTTATTGGGCGCTGAATGACCATCGCAGTCGATGCGCCCCTAAGCCCAAATAACCAACCAACATCGCACGTTATGCAGCTACAGTGTCAATGCAACCTATCTTTGTTATCGGACTATTGCTGATGGGTTATCTGGATATCGTGCTGTGTACAAGGTCACGAAACATAATTGGTTTATTTCCTTACCTCCTTCCAAGTGCAAATATGTGGTAATTTCTTACATAGGATTCAAGGGAACTGAGTTTATAACCATATTATATCCGCCAAACTAGTCTTCTCCATCTCCAGCCTCCCAATACGGCTTGATATCAAACTCTGACTACGATCCGACCCGGGCGGGACCGCTTGGTGTCCCCATCAGCTCTGCAGCCCCACCTGGCCCGGTGTGGCCCGCTGCAGGAGGTCCGACCCGGGCAGGACCGCTTGGTGTCCCCATCAGCTCTGCAGCCCCACCTGGCCCGGTGTGGCCCGCTGCAGGAGGTCCGACCCGGGCAGGACCGCTTGGTGTCCCCATCAGCCCTGCAGCCACACCTGGCCCGGTGTGACCCGCTGCAGGAGGTCCGACCCGGGCAGGACCGCTTGGTGTCCCCATCAGCCCTGCAGCCACACCTGGCCCGGTGTGGCCTGCTGCAGGAGGTCCGACCCGGGCAGGACCGCTTGGTGTCCCCATCAGCCCTGCAGCCACACCTGGCCCGGTGTGGCCCGGCACCGGCATTAGTGTCGGTGTCGCTGCAGGAGACCGAGTGATCAACAGCTGTCTGCGGTCGCCCGGACCTGGTGTGCTCGGCCCCCGCCCGCCCTGGAGGTCATCGCACACACTGTGTGGTCTTGGTCAGCCCCTCCCCTCCCCCTCATCACTCAATGGCTTTGCCTGGCGGCTGGAGGGCTTCAAAGAGGATTCGGCGACACCTGGGTGTTTGTCATGGCTAGTCTGTGCGAAAGTATGCTATGGCTCATGGAAGTGCTCAGTCTGTAGAACAGTGTAAGGATTGTGGTAGTTGATCGTGCGTCAACAAGCTTCCCCTTGTAATTATGTGATGTTTATGTCACGGCACAGGCGATGTGTCATCTGCTTTGGTGTCTTGGATTGGCTGGTGGGCGTGTCCTTTTGACTACTGTGTAGTCGTTATCAAGGTCGGTATTTGTATAACCATTGTGTAGACATCATCAAGGTCGGTGTTGCTTGCCAGTGTGCGGTCGTTATTATGGTGGGTGTTGCTGCCCAGTGTGCGGTCGTTACCATGGTCGGTGTTACTGGCCAGTGTGCAGTCGTTATCATGGTGGGTGTTGCTGGCAAGTGTACGGTCGTGATCATGGTCGGCGGTGCTGGCCAGTGTGCGGTCGTTATGGTGGTGGGTGTTGCTGACCAGTGTACGGTCGTTGTGGTGGTGGGTGTTGCTGGCCAGCGTGTGGTCGTTGTGGTGGTGGGTGTGCGGTCGTTATGGTGGTGGGTGTTGCTGGCCAGTGTGTGGTCGTTATGGTGGTGGGTGTCGCTGGCCAGTGTGTGGTCGTTATGGTGGTGGGTGTTGCTGGCCAGTGTGTGGTCGTTATGGTGGTGGGTGTTGCTGACCAGTGTGCGGTCGTTATGGTGGTGGGTGTTGCTGGCCAGTGTGTGGTCGTTATGGTGGTGGGTGTCGCTGGCCAGTGTGTGGTCGTTATGGTGGTGGGTGTTGCTGGCCAGTGTGTGGTCGTTATGGTGGTGGGTGTTGCTGACCAGTGTGCGGTCGTTATGGTGGTGGGTGTTGCTGGCCAGTGTACGGTCGTTATGGTGGTGGGTGTTGCTGGCAGTGTGTGGTCGTTATGGTGGTGGGTGTTGCTGGCCAGTGTGTGGTCGTTATGGTGGTGGGCGTTGCTGGCCAGTGTGCCATAGTGTCGTGTCGTGACGTGGCGTTAGTCGGGCCGCCTGACGTGTCGGTCGGGCCTGGCTGTGTTTCAGTCTGGCCAACGTGCTGCTGCACACGCCGCCGTCGGCCGCCAGCCGGTCGTCGGAGCCCAGCTGCCCGCCCGGCTTCCTGTGGCAGCTGTCAGCTGACCACGTGCACACCCTGCTCGACGGCTTGGCCAGCTCGCAGCGCGCCGCCGTCGAGTTCGACTCGCGGCCCGGCCTCAAGTTCCTGGTGCAGAAGGTGTCGGGCGCCGAGCGGGCCGCCAACCTGTACAGGCAGGCCGGCGCCAGCTGGACGCTTCGCGCCGTCACACTGCTGGACCTCGGTCTGGCCGCGCTGGCCGACGCCGGAGCCGAGGCGGACCGCGCGCTGGCCGCGGCGCTGGCGGCCGCCCCCAGCCGGCGCGGCGCCGGCCACCTGGCCGAGCTGCGCGAGCTGCTGACTGACGTCACACGCATGTACTGCGAGATGACGCGGCTGCGTGACGACCACGGTGGCGCCGACCGGCCGGTCGACGAGCCCGTCTTCTTCCTGCTGGCCGAGAGCGACGACTTCCCCGAGCTGGGTGCGGTGTCGACGCCGACGGCGGACGCGTCGTCGGTCGCGCAGCAGCCGACGACGGCGGCGGCGGCACCGCCACCGCCGCCGCCGGCCGGGCCGCCGCGGCCGTTCGGTTTCGCCGACCTGGCAGTGGCGGCGCCGTCGCCTCCGCCGGTGTCCGAAGCGATGGCGGAGGCGGAGGCGGAGAGCCGCTCCGCGCCCGACTCGTCGGACGAAGGCGGCGACTGCGCGGCGTCGGCGGGCCGCGACGACTCTGGCCTGGCCGACTCGGACGACCAGGTGTACAGCGTCGTCACCGACCGCCAGCTGAGCGGCCTGATGCGGGAGTACCACCGCCGCAAGCCGGCGCACGCCATGCCGCCGGCCAAGAGGAACCCGTTCCTGGCCACGCCGCGGCCCTGCGCCGAGCCGCTGCCGCCCGAGATAGAGCTGCAGCGGCGCTCCAGTCTTATGAAGGTCGGTCACACTGCTGGTGGTCGTCTTGAGTCTAGAGGCTCGAAAAGCCACGAGTCTTCGTCACGTTCTAATATCTATAGATTTATTAACTATGCTTGCCAGCAATAAACATACACAGCAAAGGAAGCATGCCTGTCTATGGTGCAGTAGGTTGGTTTTATACGAAATATCCACATCAATGATGCAATCTGTTCTATTATGTATATTTTCTTTCTTTCCGTTTTCCGACCAAATTGCACAATCAGAATCCATAGTACAATCCGAACGTGCAGCCGTATGAGTTGCGCGAGGCTCGTTTGTGGAGCGCGTTCGGACATTCAGGGCCAGTCGTCATCAGGTAGCAACACGCCACAGCCCTGCTACAACACCCGACCGGGCTCCTTTGTTTTGCCGACTCCGGGTGTCGCACCGGCCGCGCCGTACGATGCACAATGCTCATTTATCAATGTCGGCCGTCCATCCCTGCTGTCCTTGGTGAAACATATAAGCAATTTGCAGAAAATAATGGCACGAATTTGTGTGTCACAGCTTGATGCACAGCTGGCGTTGGCTGATTGCAGCTGATCTTGTGTTGGCAATTAGCTGCAAGGCGAACTCCGTGTAATTCAGCTTTCGGAAATTATGGCACCGTTTTACCTACAGCGCTTCCTCATCGAGCTACTTGTGGTATGGTTTCTTCCCTATCATCAGCATAGCTCTGTCTTTATTTTGTTGCGTTGTTTCCTCACTATCTTAGTTATCTTAGTTATCTTAGTTATCTTAGTTAGGCTTGTTTTCCACAAATTTGGGAGGGAAATATCATTATATGTGGTCAGTAGTGGACATATTCGGAAAGACTGTCTAAAGCATATCTTGTTTTAGGTGGATAATTTCCTTGTTTAATATAACGAAGAATGGCTCTTAGATGCTCCTGGGTTGGTTGGTTGGTGTGGCTGTGGTTGTGGCTAACGGTTGGTGTGGCTGACCGCTGTGGCGCTATGTCTGTCAGTGTGGCTGTTGCGCTATGTCTGTCAGTGTAGCTGTAGCGTTGTGTCTGTGGTCTGTAGTGTCGTGTGGCTGTATCTTTATGTCTGTAGGTGTAGCTGCAGCAATATTTCGTCAGTGTGGTTGTGGTGCTATGCTGTTAGTGCGACTATTGGCGCTATGTCTGTCAGTGTGGGTGTAGGGATATACTATCCGTGTGACTGTAGCGATATACTGTCAGTGTGACTGTAGCAATATGCAGTCAGTGTCGCTGTAGGGATATACTGTCAGTGTGACCGTAGTGATATACTGTCAGTGTGACTGTAGCAATATACAGTCAGTGTGGCTGTGGCGCTATGTCTGTCAGTATGGCTGTAGCGATATACTGTCAGTGTGACTGTAGCAATATACTGTCAGTGTGACTGTAGCGATATACTGTCAGTGTGACTGTGGCGCTATGTCTGTCAGTGTGGCTGTAGCAGTATACTGTTAGTGTGACTGGCGCTATGTCTGTCAGTGTGGCTGTGGCGATATACTGTCAGTGTGGCTGTAGCAATATACTGTCAGTGTGACTGTGGCGCTATGTCTGTCAGTGTGGCTGTGGTGATATACTGTCAGTGTGGCTGTGGCGCTATGTCTGTCAGTGTGACTGTGGCGCTATGTCTGTCAGTGTGGCTGTAGCGATATACTGTCAATGTGACTGTAGCAATATACTGTCAGTGTGACTGTGGCGATATGTCTGTCAGTGTGGCTGTAGTGATATACTGCCAGTGTGGCTGTAGCAATATACTGTCAGTGTGACTGTGGCGCTATGTCTGTCAGTGTGGCTGTAGCAACATACTGTCAGTGTGACTGTGGCGCTATGTCTGTCAGTGTGGCTGTGGTGATATACTGTCAGTGTGGCTGTGGCGCTATGTCTGTCAGTGTGACTGGCGCTATGTCTGTCAGTGTGGCTGTGGCGATATACTGTCAGTGTGGCTGTAGCAATATACTGTCAGTGTGACTGTGGCGCTATGTCTGTCAGTGTGGCTGTGGTGATATACTGTCAGTGTGGCTGTGGCGCTATGTCTGTCAGTGTGACTGTGGCGCTATGTCTGTCAGTGTGGCTGTAGCGATATACTGTCAATGTGACTGTAGCAATATACTGTCAGTGTTACTGTGGCGATATGTCTGTCAGTGTGGCTGTAGTGATATACTGCCAGTGTGGCTGTTGCAATATACTGTCAGTGTGACTGTGGCGCTATGTCTGTCAGTGTGGCTGTGGCGATATGTCTGTCAGTGTGGCTGTAGCGATATACTGTCAGTGTGGCTGTTGCAATATACTGTCAGTGTGACTGTGGCGCTATGTCTGTCAGTGTGACTGTGGCGCTATTTCTGTCAGTGTGACTGTGGCACTATGTCTGTCAGTGTGACTGTGGCGCTATGTCTCAGTGTGGCTGTGGCGCTATGTCTGTCAGTGTGACTGTGGCGATTTGCTGTCCATGTTGCTGTGAGGCCATGCTCACGGCGCGCCTTTATGTCTGGCCGGGCGCTTTATATCATGCTTTGACGTCTTAATAGCCGCAGATACCATGACTTAACCACTATAATTAATCCCCATTGGCCGCAATGAGAAGCCACCGGGCGGTCGCAGAACCAGTGGCGACTTACTCCATTGTTTAACTCGATAAACAACACGTGCACCACATAATTCGGCACGCCGGCCGGCAGCCATGGGAAGCGCATAGTTTACCGTGCACTTGCGCACGCCGACCAGACGGCTGCCGCCCGACAGAGAGCACGCTGAGCCGCCCTACGGCACTGCCGGACGACCGACCCAGCCCCATCACCACCCACAGACATGTGCCAACGTCCAGGCCATAGTTTGGCGGCGTCCAGGTCACAGCGTGGCGGCGTCCATAGCACAGTGTAGCGGTGTTCATGTCACAGCGTAGCGGTGTTCATGTCACAGTTTGGCGATGTTCATGTCACAGTGTAGCGGTGTTCATGTCACAGTTTGGCGGTGTTCAGGTCACAATGTAGCGGTGTTCATGTCACAGTTTGGCGGTGTTCAGGTCACAGTGTAGCGGTGTTCATGTCACAGTGTAGCGGTGTTCATGTCACAGCGTAGCGGTGTTCATGTCACAGTTTGGCGGTGTTCACATCACAGTGTAGCGGTGTTCATGTCACAGTTTGGCGGTGTTCAGGTCACAGTTTGGCGGTGTTCAGGTCACAGTTTGGCGGTGTTCAGGTCACAGTTTGGCGGTGTTCAGGTCACAGTGTAGCGGTGTTCATGTCACAGTGTAACGGTGTTCATGTCACAGCGTAGCGGTGTTCATGTCACAGTTTGGCGATGTTCATGTCACAGTGTAGCGGTGTTCATGTCACAGTTTGGCGGTGTTCAGGTCACAGTTTGGCGGTGTTCATGTCACAGTTTGGCGGTGTTCAGGTCACAATGTAGCGGTGTTCATGTCACAGTGTAGCGGTGTTCAGGTCACAGTGTAGCGGTGTTCATGTCACAGTTTGGCGGTGTTCAGGTCACAGTTTGGCGGTGTTCAGGTCACAGTGTAGCGGTGTTCATGCCACAGTGTAGCGGTGTTCAGGTCACAGCGTGACCGCGTCCAGCTCGCAGTGTGACGGTGTGCAGGTGTTGGTGTGGCGGTGTCCAGGTCAAAATGTAGCGACGTCCGAGTCATAGTGTAGCAGTGACCGGGTCACGGTATAGCGGTGACCGGGTCACGGTGTAGCGGTGAACAGGTCACGGTGTAGCGGTGACCGGGTCACGGTGTAGCGGTCGGGTGACTATGTCACAGTGTGACAATGTCCAGGTCACAGTGTGACAGTGTCCACCTACCAGTGTCGTGTCTGGCTCCTGTGGTAGAGCTCGCCGCGTTACTACACCAAGGTGAGCCGTGCCGCCAGCGGGCCGGCCGCGCCGTCTCGCTCTACGGCCGGCGCAGCGCTCCCACCTGTCGGCCGACGCCGTCCCCACTTGGCTGCTCCGCATTTAGTTGTGCATTACACATTATTTGGCATCATTATAACCCCATCCACCGGCAAGCGGTTATTAGTCGGGCGAAATTCGTCGTAACGCTGGCGCCCAGTGGGAAATAACTCACCGTCGTCGGTACATTCCGGAGTGTGGGCGCGCGTCGCGAGCCAAGTATCGCGTTATCACCCGGTGGCCGCCGCACGGTTGGACGGACGGACCGGCGGCCGTGCTGAGGTGAACGCTGCTGCGCCGCCAGGATTCGGGGCCGTCGCGCGCGCGCGCGCTCGCACCGATTTTGTTGCCGAACAGTGGCGGTGCTTTGTGGTACCTCTGCTCGTCAGAGGCGACGTGCCGTGGTGAGGATTGGCGTAGCTGATTCTTGGCGTTTCCTTACCTGAGCATTCGTTGCTCTGTTTCGTTTAGTAGCTTATGAGCCGAATTGATTAAACCTGTGTCGCGAAATGTTTGTGCGTTTTGGTTGTACGTTGTCAAACCTGCCCCAAGCCCGGTGTACACGGGGAGTTCAGCTGACAGCGTCGGCGACTTTATACTGTTGACTTATTCTAAAAGTTCAGGACCCGCTATATGTGATAACAACGTGCCCTCAAAAGCCGCTGCTCCGCCAGCTCGGCCGATGATTGGCTGGTTTGCGCTGGCGTGCGAGCCCGCCGGAGGTGACGCCGTGTGGCTGAAGTGGGTAATTGGTGCACTGGCGCGGCCCTGTCGACCCGGAAAATGTTCAAACACAAATTGTCAAAAATATAGGTTGATATGGTGCAGAGCATGCCATGCCGTGCAAAGCATTGTCTCATGAAGATGAACGGCGAAAACAAAGCCATGTTTAATGTTATGCAAATTGAATTATTCAAAGCCAGTCTCCTGACGATGGCCCCTGGCCGAAACGTTGAGTAATAAAGTACAACCTTTATCGTTACTTTTGATGTCAACTCAGCACCTCCTGGTATATTGAAGGTCGTATATTTTCTTTACACGCAATGTTATGCTTCCGGTAGGCTTACATGTGTTTCCGATACGTTAAGCTAAGCACATAGCATTACTACCTAACCCGATCACCGCATACTCTGATTGCCCGCACCTACCTGCAGGGTGGAGCATGCCTGCTATGGCGATTGTTTTCGAGCGCTTGCTGAACAGCTGACGAACCAAACATTTGCCATCCTGAGGCTGGTAGTGGATGCGGTATTTTTTCTAATTTGTATGATGTTAATGTCAGTCTAGTGGTCACTGATTTTAAGTCAGTTTTTTACAACCGTGGAAGTTGTTTTGTATCGGGCATTCATCTTGTACAGGCCACCCAGCCTTGCGTAATAACGGCCAGGCCGTCCAGTTTCGTCCTACGACTGCCATAGACTATGCAAAGTGATTTGACATGCACCAAGACCCTGAAAATGATAAAAGGTATTCAAATGTTATCGTACCTACCAATTTCAGTCTTACAATCCGTACCACGGGACTGTCATGTCCAGGTATGTAATGCAATTTCAAAATCACATTCGTTGTTGGATATTGTAGTTCGTTTGCCCTTTTGTCGTTTCAAAAGCTTCCTTAAAAGTCTTAAACTGCAGAGTAAATCCACCAACCACCACGAGTTTTGATCCAACCGACCCGCCATCAGAGAGACCAGAACACCGAAAAGGTTAAACTCGGCTCAACTTTCTGGGAAGGCCGGCCGCGGCGGCGGCGGCGGTCGCTGGCTGGAGCCGCCAGAAAGGTCCCGATCAGACCCCCAGCGTATATATGTCCACAGTACATCCCGCCACCGGCCTGGTTCCGTAGCCTGAGGCGTCCTTTCGTGCCCGTGGGTCGGTCGGCAGCCGATGAACTGTCGCGGTATGCACCGGGCTCAACCCACATAGCACACCAAATGTCATACATCGCCAACGGGGTCGTCTCAGCTCCATCAGAGTGACGGCGCCAGCTCCGTCTGTGCCGATCCGACTCTCACCACATCTGTGACGCTGATTCGACGCTACTGACCTTACCTGACCTGACCTGTGTGACCTGACGACCTGACGAATTTAATTGAATTTAATTTAATTGCTGGCGTGACCTGACACGACAGGTCTGGTCCGACTGACTGTCCTCCCCGAGACGCGTGTGACCCCGTCGGCCGGCGGGGTGCGTGACCGGCCGCCCGACGCGTGACGCCCACTCGGCCCGGCAGGACAGCGAGGCGCACCACAAGGTCTGGACCGAGATGATCGTCTCCACGCTGGACCTGGTGTCGCAGCAGGACGACGCCACGTTCCGCCGCCTGCTGTCCGTGGTGCACCCGAGCGTGCGCGCGCTCACCGCGCACGCAGCCGACGCCGGCCTGCGTCAGACGCTGGCCGAGTTCTACCAGCGCGTCGGCACCGTGTATGGCTTCGCCGCCGAGTAGCGCCGCCGGGTAGCGCTGCCGGGTAGCGCCGCCGAGTAGCGCTGCGCAGTAGCACTGCCGGGTAGCGATGGCGGCGGCGGCGTGACCAAGCTTCTGGCCGCAGAAGAAAGCGTGTCCATGTGTGACCATGGCTGGAGAAGAGAGGGTGCCCATGTGTGACCCTGGCTGGAGAAGAGACGGTGTTATGTGTGACCCTGTTTGGAGAAGAGAGGGTGTGTATGTGTGACCCTGTCTGGAGAAGAGAGGGCGTCCATGTGTGACCGTGACCGAAGAAGAGAGGGTGTCCATGTGTGGTCTTATCCCAAGGAGAGAGAGAGAGTGTCCATGTGTGACCGTGACCGGAAAAGAGAGGGTGCCCATTTGTGATAGTATCCAAAGGAGAGAGGGATCCATCTGTGACCCTGCCCGGGGAAGAGAGGGTGTCTACATGTGATCATGTCCTGAGAAGAGAGGGTGTCTATGCATGATCGTATCCAAAGGAGATAGGGTGCTCATGTGAGACCATGTCTGGAGAAGGGAGGTCTCAGTGTGTGACGACCGCAGGGAAAATGACGTCGCCATGTGACGTGGTCCGTTTGTGTCCACCAACACGGGAGCTGTGCGTCTGACTGACACTGTCGGCGGCATGACACCATGTGACGTGGTCTCCGTTTGTGTCCACCAACACGAGACCTGTGCGTCCGACACTTACACTGTCGGCGACACGGCCGTCCTGTCAGCAGTCCCACACTGACGTCTGGGGATACCCTGCCCGTCAGGCGTGGGTCACCCGCCCGGCAGACGGACACCGGTGACGGTCGGTGCTCGTGCGCCTGGCCAGCCGCGACCGTCGCGTGTCCGCACGTGTCGCGCGTGCCTCCCCCACGTCAGATCTTCCTCACGTGCCGGGGCCTATGTCAAACCGGTGTTCGCCTGTGTCGGAGCCGGTATCTTCCTACATCAGTCTGACCTCAGTTGGACCTGTGTCCACCCATGTCGGGACAGTCTCCTCTCCGGTGTCGAGCCAGTCTCCTCCCATAGCGGAACTGTCTCCTCCCATGTCTGACCTGTCTCCTCCGGTGTCTGGTCTATCTCCTCCGGTGTCTGGTCTATCTCCTCCGGTGTCTGGTCTATCTCCTCCGGTGTCGGGCCTGTCTCTTGCCATGTCGGAGTTGTCTCTTCCCGTGTCGGACCCGTCTCCTCTGATATCCAGCCTGTATCCACCCATGCCGGAGCTCTCTCCTCCGGTGTTTGGTCTATCTCCTCACATGTCGGAGCAGTCTCTTCCAGTGTCGGGCCCGCCTCCTCCCATGTCAGAATTGTCTCCTCCAATGTCTGGTCCATCTTCTCACATATCGGAGCTGTCTTTTCCGGTGTCTGGTCTATCCTCTCCCATGTCGGAGCTGTCTCCTCCGGTGTCTGGTCTATCTCCTCACATGTCAGAGCTGTCTCTCCCGGTGTCTGGTTATCTCATTCCATGTCGCAGCTGTCTCCTCCCGTGCTTGAGCTTCCTGCGTCTGGCCTGTCCCCTCATATCTCGGGCCTGTTTCCTCCGCATTGAGCATGCTCCTGTTGTACTGAGCATGTCCGACGCCAAGAGAAGATAATATGTCCCCTGCTGTCTACCACGATTTCTGATCTGGAAGACATGTCTCCTGATATAAAGGACGTTACTCTGGCTCTGACAGCCACTCTCCGCTGTGCCCGTCCGCCTCTTCCGGATAACACGTCTATGTTCGTTCCTAGTTTCCCCAGCGGACTTCTTCCTTCACCCCCCACCATCCTGTTCCCTCGGAGCTGAGGCCCGATGACCGGAAGCAGCTCCTCCTCAGGATCTGCCTACAGTTTATTTTTGTATTGCGTTTAGTACAGTCTAGTCAACAGCTACCTGGTCGTCGTCTGGAAGCTCTGTACGCCCAAGCGGGTATCAGATGGCTGGTTTCTTGTATGGTGTGTTCTGCAATGCGATGTCAGCTCAGCGTTCGTGCCCCGCCTGTGAGGATGGCCGGACTGCATTCTCAGCTGTAGCTGTACCTACTAGTCAAGTACCCTAATCTGGGTGGAGCCATTGTGCAATTTATCATGGTTGTTGCTGGTGTCCGTGGTGTATCTATGACGTAAGCGTGTTGTTATCGTTGCTGCTTTTGGCCATGTGCGGAGGCTGCCGGGGCGGGAGGCCCACTGTGCGCTGGCGGCTGTGCACGTGTGGACATCTGAACAAAAACAGACGGTCACAACGATGTCGCGGCTCTCCGTGTCGTGTCGTACGCCCTCGTCCCGCCTCAGCGATCTAAGTAGGTAGTAGGAGCACCTTGCGTGCCGTCAGTGGACGCTCGGTTATGTCGACTAAGTTGCGTTCTCGTTTGGAAGCGTGCGCCTTCCTCACACACATTGCCGCCGTTGATGAGTTGGAATGTGGTCGTCTGTGTTGCCCGGTCTGTTAGCGGACGATTTCCACCGTCGGGCGCCGCTGTCCGCCGCGGTGCCATCGGCTAGAGAACGGCCCGGTGTGTCGCCTGCTGTCTGTCTACGCCTGATCCGACCTGTAGTGACGTCGTCCAGCTACAATACACGTAGAACGATGGGTATTTCTGTGTATTTTATACAAACAAATGAACGATCGACTGGGCGCAACACACATTCTGAATAAATACGCATCTGTATGTACACTCGCCGGGAGGCTATCTCGTATATATCGTCTATGGTTCTGTACACGGGCGCATGGATCTTTGGACTGGCTGCGGCCTGCAGTGCAACTCACGAGCGAGGAACTGAATGCCACATCTGGTCGGTTTTAACAATAACAACATTCGCCTGCTCACTGAAGCGCTCGTCCCACTGAGGCGTGGCGGCACCGTTGACCCACGCCGGGCGGTCGCGCCGCCGTCCGTGCAGAGCACGCGAGGCCCGCGAGCCGCAACAGGAACTGGTTACTCGCGCCGGGCCACCGCCCCACCGGCGTCCGCTCGTGTCTGCGTTTTGATTTGCGCGCGCTGACCGCCGGCTCGTCACCGCCGTGTGCCGCGGAATAGGTGAGACGGACCGCTGAAAGGCTTGGAGATCTCGCCGGGCGCAGCTGCTGCCTCGACACCGCTGATCGGTGTGGCGCGAGGGCCGACCGTCCGGACGCGGATGTTGCCGCTCGGCCGCAGGCGCTCCGGCCCGCTTCGTCCAGACCCGAGGACGGTACTCAGATCACAGGCCAGGGCTTCCGCGGCGTCCGGTCGTGCAGTGGCGCGGCCCAAGCCCGTGCTCCCAGGGCGTCGTCGTCGTCGTCCCGTCCGTCCGACCGGTCGGCGCCGAGGGGATGTCCCGGCGGTCGTGTTTCCGACCGGCAGGCGCCGCGGGGACGTCTCGGCGGTCGTGGTTTTCCGCTCTGCCGATGGTCGGCTGGCCGGTCGGCGAGCCCGAGGTCGTCGCGGTCGGATCGCCGCGCCGAGCCTGGCGCTGGCCGGCGGGAGTGCGCTACTCTGCTCGGCTGGAACGGCCAGGAGCAGGATCGTGCCGCGCCAGGAACAGGGCGACACCACGCGATTAGCAGGACCACACCCCGTCAGAAGCAGGGACGTCATCCCGCCAGGAGCAAGGCCACACCCCACCAGGGCCAAACCCACACCCCGCCAAGCGCAGAGCCACAGCCTGCCAGGAGCAGGACCACACCCGGCCAGGGCAAGGCGGCGCCCAACTGGCGGTGCTCGGACGGCCAGTAGGGCCACACCGGGCCGGGGCAGGGCGGCGCCCTACTGGCGGTGCTCGGACGGCCAGGAGTAGGGCCGCCACACGGACGGGTCGCCGGCGCCGGGTCGGCCCGCGTAGCGCGCGTCGAGGCCGACGTCGCCGGCACCGGCCATGCCCTGCTGCTGCATCCACTCGGCCGAGTACTGCTGCTGCTCGGCGCGGTACTGCGCCGCCCGCTCCGAGTTGTCACCGTGCGTGGTGGGCACCAGCTGGCCGGGGTACAGGTGCGGGTACAGCATGAGCGGCGCCGCGCTCAGGTAGGACGTCGGCGCCGCCGGCGGGTAGCCGCCGTACGAGCCGGCCGCGCCCGGGTAGCCGCTGATGGACGCGTCGCCGCCGGCGGCGCGCGCCAGCATCGAGAAGCCGTCGGCGCGCGGCGGCGAGACGTCGGGCGCGGCGCCGGGCGCGGCGCCGGGCGCGGCGCCGGCCGCACCCGCCGACTCCGGCTCCGACTTGAAGCCCGGCGGCGTGTACTCGCCGGCGGCGACGCCGGCGGGCTGCGTCTGGTGCTGGTGGCCCTGCTGCTGCTGCTGCTGCTGTTGCTGCTGCTGCTGCTGCTGCTGCTGTTGCTGCTGCTGCTGCTGCTGCTGCTGCTGCTGCTGCTGCTGCTGCTGCTGCTGCTGCTGCTGGCCGTGATCGCTCAGCACTGTAACAACACAAGCGTGTGTCAGCTCTAGCTAGAGGCTGGTACACGGTGGGGAACGTGGCTGGATTTGCGGGCTGTGGCACATGGTTTGATTTGTTGGTGGTGGCACATGGTTGCATTTCAGGATTGGACTTCTATGGTCGGACTATCGCGTTGTAGACAAAATTACTGGACAGATTTTACATCAGATAGTATTTGTACCTGTGGGAAGAACTTTATAAGGGGCGATCCAAAAAGCCATCATGTATGGTTTCAATATCAAGAGTTTTACTGGGTCAAATTTCACGACAGTTCGCATGCACGCTCACAAAGAAAGGGAAATGTGTTTAACGTATGTTGCATCGCATATATTCATGGTTCAATACAGCAAGGAGGAAAAACTTGCTGAAAGAGCTGGTACAATTTTACTGATCAACCAAGTCGGTAATTTGGTGACGAAGCGAAAAATTCGGGAATGCTTTAAGACAAAAGAAACCCTAACATATCGCACCATACCCAGACTCATGCGACAGTTTGTTGGTGAGGGCTATGTAAGAAACCTAAGTAGAAAGAGATGCAGCCGAAAAAAAGTATCTGTCAGAATAGCATACCGCGTTGATAAAGTAAAAGCTTTGCTTACTAACTCTTTCCCTCCTTAAAAAATCAACACAGCGCCTCGCGCAAGAGATGGGAGGGCCTCAGTGCTCTGGAACTTACCGAAAGACATCAAACCGACGTTAAAGTGACAACCAAACACACTGTCAGAAAACGACAAAGCTGCTCGGGGAATGTACTCCGAGTAGCTTCCGTGATCAGAATGACATCTACTCAAACTTCACTAGCCAAGTCTGATTTTTAGATGAAACATACTTCCACCTCAGCGGCACCGTCAACTCTCAGAATAGTTGATGTTGGTCATCAACAAAGCCTACAGAGGGTCACGAGAAATATCTGCACAGTAGTAAAGTCACAGCATGGTGTGTGCTTAGCAGCAAGTGCATCATTGGACCTCTGTGGTTTGAGGACGGAGATGACGACACCTTGACGTGTCAACAAGGAACGGCACTGGAGGACACGGGACAAGTTCTGTAAACGAGCCTTGCTCAAACACTCTAATCATATGCCTTCCATATGATTTCAGCATGATAGTGCCTCGCCACACATTGCACAGAATAACCTGAAGTGGATGGAGGACCACTTCGGTGGTCGAGTGATCTCTCGTAAGAAGGACAATCCCTGGCCACCTCACTCGCCAGACTTAGCCCTCATGAATTTCTTCCTGTGTTGGTACCTAAAAAGTCGGGTCTGCCAGAAGGATACTCAGAGTTTCCAGGAGCTAAAAATGAAGAAAATATCACCTCAGCTGTGAGGGGCATGCCGACAGAGGCCTGCCGCCGCGCCGTCGAAGGCGAGCAGAGATGAGTCGAACCATGCCTGGCCCGAAATGGGGGACGCTTCGAAAATGTTATCTAAAGTAGAAGTGACGTTTGGAAACAAGCCGTGTCTGGCACTGAAAAAAGCGTTCGATCTTGTCTTTCAGATGGTGCGCCTTTCAGTTATGAGGGATGTATAATATGAGTTATTCGCAATTAAAATGTTGTAATGGTTTTTGCGGACCCAGTATATAGCTATGGATGCTGTTGCATCCCCAGCATTTATCAAATTTAACGTTCGGCGCATCGGCAGTGCATCGAAATAATTCGCCAAACCACTTATCGCATCCCGAACTATTTTCGGCAAGACCCACTGCTGTTTCTGCCATTAAACGTAATAAGTTTGGAACAAGTGTATCACTGCTTGGCAGTTCATCATGATGCATCAATGATTAGCAGTTAATCATGATTCGGTGCGTGGTAAAGCCCAAATAACCAGCCAGCCAAATAGACATCACTCTTGTGGATTCCATCGTTGGCGCGCATACCTGCAAAGCTGCTGCTGAAAACAGCAAAACAACCCAATATATTATATGGAGTGAATGCCTGTTACGTATTGAAACACAAAAAAAAGAAGTAGAAATCCCTGCTTTTTCCAAGCCTGCTGTGGATGATTGCCACTGGATGGATAGATGGTGAGCGTAGCTGCAGAAGTAAGCCTCACTAGTCATAGATGCCTAGAACTGGGAGGTGATGTCTTGCATGGGTGTAACAACTGGGGGGGGGAGGGGCATGTCCCCCCCCCCCCCCCAATTTCTGAAAAGTGACTATTTGTCCCCCTCAATTTTTTGCCGTGTCCCCCCCAAGCCTCAGCTACCTGAGTATGATTGCCGCAAAATTATACTTAATTATTTATGAAGTGAAAATATATATGCGAGAGTATCACCAAAATACTAGAAACCGATCAAGCCAATCAACGGGCTTCATAGGCTATCTGTCGTACAAAATCTCCGAATGGTAATCAGCAAACGTTAGAAATTTCTGCTTCCAGACCATTCTTGAATAACATTAACCTTGGCCATCTTGTGTCTTCACTTCGGTGGAAAATTGTGCTTCGTCAGGCAACAAATTTGCATTATCGCAAGGCTTTATTATATAGTCTTATATAGTCTTAGGTTGCAATCCCCTGCACATATATTGATATATCTTGAACAAACGTGACACTGGGTGTCCTTGGGTATCTTCAAGACCATGGATGGGAGCATGGGCAGCCTTAAGCAAGTACGTCAAGTTTACATCGTATTCGTATTCGTATTCAGCGATGTGTTCGCCAGAGGCGTATTTGTATTGGCATCGACATTCAGCGACGGGTTTAGGATCGTTCGAATCAATTACCACAAATGCTTCTGCTTGCACTGAACACACTGGAAGCAGCTACACAGGTCTCACATTACTACCTTAACGGTCAAGATCCAACGCAAACCGGTTTCTTCGGTTTCCTCCCATTTTTTTTATTTTTCACCCAAACCTGCCCAAATCTGGTATCATTAGCAATGGCCTGTGCTGAACCATCGTGTAACATTTCAGTACATGTCAAGGACAAACTTCTAGGTCAAAGGTTAGCTTGATTTATTAGATGGCGATATTGAAGCGATATCGACCGAACGCGAGGTTCGGTTGCTCTTTAATTTCCATTAAATGGTCGTCATTCGACGTGGCTTGTTATGCGGTATCCGAACGCTAAGCAATCGAATTATTTTTTCAAGGGCAAAGGCCAAGCTGATCATCCGGTCCGCTCAATTTTCTTTCGTTTTCGCTCAAACCCATCCACATCTGGCATCAAGCAATGACCAGTGGTGAACACTCGAGTAACATTTCAAACCTGGACATGTCAAGGTCAAAAATTTGATTGAGTTCTTCGATGACCTCGCGTTTCGTCGCTATGGCTTCACTTTGCATTATGTGGGTGTCATTCGACGTGGCTTGCCGTACGGTATCAGAATGTTGAGATATCGAAATAATTTCACAGGTGTCGAAGGTCCAGTGTGTGTACAATGACTGAGTGTAATAGGAATAGGAAGATCAAATCTGTTTTTGTTTGCAGCCGTTGTGATAGCAGGCACTCATATCCTATATGACTAGGAGCTCCCCCAAGAAATCCGTCATAACCTGCTCGGATGGCGCTCTCTTCGCTGGTTTTTAATTTACACCGCCACATTGCTGTTCCGGACATATCAAGTTTTTTTTCTTCTCAAATTGCCTGCTTTTCTCTTAATGGTTCAACGGAAGTTGTCTAATTTGGAATAGAAGCCACACGTGAATACGCACAATTGTATAACCAGCCTGAGTTCATAACCACGAGAGAGCAATGTTGTAATCAGGGGTGGATCCAGAAATTGTTATGGAGGGCACTTGTCTGGAGGGGCGCCATTTCCTTATAACGGCGCCACTGCGAAAGCATCTGGGGGGGGCACCCCTGGCTGCAAAATTCGAGCGGGCGGGATGCACTCGGCCCTTCCCGAAGGGGCGACATTCCTTTCAAGGGCATGCCTTTTTCATTCATAGGGGCGCCTCTGGCTGAAAAATTAGAGCGGGTACACAGGAACCTTTTCAGAGGGGCGCCTTTTCCCGGCGTGAGGGTCGCTACCTTCACGTGGGGGGCACATGCCCTTAGTGCCACACCCTTTATCCGCCCTGGTTGTCATTGCATCGAAATGTGTCCGCGTAAAACAGGAAAACATGGGCAAGGTTATTGTATGTCTATATTTACTACAATAAAACCATCGTCCAATATTTTATGTTTTTCCTGCTACAAGAGGGCAGTGTTTAACATACTTACATCATGGCTCGATGGTGATTGTGAAATTGGGCCAGCACATACGACAGAAAGCTAGATGTTCATAGGCAGTTATAAAGAGTCGAAATTGCTAATTTTGGCGAAACATTTTGTGGTAAATTTGCAGTATCAGGTGTTTTTTTATGTTTTGATTTTTTTCTTTGGAATACCATGTTTATGAAGGTGAGTAAGATGATGGAACCACTTGTTTTCTATCAAATGCTTAGTTTTCAGATTGTGAGCAAAATAATGCCAAAAATGGTGCTTTATGTTGGGTAGCGTTCCACAAAAATAAATGTTCAAAAATAAAATAAAATGCAAGATAACCTAGCCTAACCTACCTTTGGAGGAAAAAATCCAAAAATACAATGAGAAAAATGTCAAGCAATTTATTTTCTGAAAATTATCAAACTTAAAAAAGAAACCTAACCCAGCCTAACCTAACCTAACCTAGCCTAAGCTGCTTTTGAAGGAAAAAATCGCATTTGTTTCAAAAATTTTCGTTAATTTTTTTGGAAACTTTTCGGTATTATTCTGCTTTAAGGTGGTAACAAGAAAAGCTTGTGCACGCATTTGCCTCCATAAAGCAAACAAATTGGTTAGGTTTGGTTAGCTTAGGTTAGTTTAGGTTTTTTAAGTTTGAATTTTTTGCAATTTTTTCCCCCCAAAAAGCTTCTTTTTCCATTTGCACAGAAAATAAGTAGTCCCATCATCTTAGTCACCTTCATAAACATGGTATTCTGTAGAAGAAGAAAAAAATGAAACACCGTATACTGCAAATTTACCCATTTTGTCCGGAAAATATCATTTTTAACAATGGCAAATCTCAAAACCAGACATTGAAAAAGAAGTGGCTGAAATCTAATATTTTTTTTGTTGGGGGGGGGGGGGGGGTACCTCTCTATCTTGTCCAAACCTACCGCGTCCCTGGTTTCCCCCTCCCCAATTTCGAAACCGTGGTTACACCCATGATGTCTTGCACGTGGTACTGAGCCCAGTTTTGCAGTCGGTTTTGCATCATGATAAGGGAGCCATTTGATGCACTTATGGCTGTCCATTATCCCTCAATGTTGATTCCCTTCTTGTCTTCTAAGTGTAACGTGGAACCCTACAGAGTTTCCTACAATGCTTGGAAGCACAATAGGTGGTGCCCCGCAAAAGATATTGATCACCCTCCTCCCAAATCTGTTTCATAAAATGTCTGCTGTGGGTCATGCCATCCATTCTACCTCCAGCCAATACATTTTAATTACCGCAAATGCTGGCCGCTTGTACATGCAGGTAATCATAGTTGACACGCCGATGCTCTATAATTTTCAATGAATAGTCTGAACGAGTGACTTTGGAGCTCCATGCGCCCGTGATAACGGCTAATCATGCTCCTCTCACGCCAGCAGAATTACAACAGATCCGCCCGCGACAATACAGCGCGAACCTCCGGCACACAAGGACTTCCGGCACAAACCTCCGGCACACAAGGATTTCCGGCACAAACCTCCGGCACAAACCTCCGGCACACAAGGACTTCCGGCACAAACCTCCGGCACACAAGGACTTCCGGCACAAACCTCCGGCACGCAAGGACTTCCGGCACAAACCTCCGGCACACAAGGACTTCCGGCACAAACCTCCGGCACACAAGGACTTCCGGCACAAACCTCCGGCACACAAGGACTTCCGGCACAAACCTCCGGCACGCAAGGACTTCCGGCACAAACCTCCGGCACGCAAGGACTTCCGGCACAAACCTCCGGCACGCAAGGACTTCCGGCACAAACCTCCGGCACGCAAGGACTTCCGGCACAAACCTCCGGCACACAAGGACTTCCGGCACAAACCTCCGGCACACAAGGACTTCCGGCACAAACCTCCGGCACGCAAGGACTTCCGCCCGCTGGGCGTGGGAATAAGTCATAACGTGGCATGGCAAATAGTTTTAAAATAGTTTCCTTCCCTGCAATGTTGTATCGACAATGTTAAGATTGCCACGAATGGTAGAGCACCTGACCCGCCAGCCGTACAGTTTTTGTACAAATAATGAACTTGGCTATGTCTTGTCTACATTCCCTCGGCGACACCTGGGGAGTAATGAACTAACATAAAGAGTGAACGATATGAAACAATCTCATCTGATGTTCTTCCGCTCAAATAGGAACGAAGTGAGCATTTCATACTTCACTCACCTGAATATGTGCTGTAACACGTAACGTGAAGTATCTATCCGCATCATAATTTGCAGGTTGCGCTTTCGTATTTTGGCTGATATGTACTGCCTTCGATCGGAAAACGCTTATTCTTCCAAATGTATTCTCTCCACTCCTTCCCGCCTTCAATCGATGCACGTACCTTCTGTCGGTATTTATTCTGCGTTTTGTATCTTCATCATGAGATGCACGAGTATTTTTCCCCGGGGCGGTGGTTCACCGGAGGCCTAGCTGGCGGATTTTACTTTCAGCTGTGCTTAAAGGGAGCGATAATTTGAATATGCATACCTACGCATGTATGTCAGCACATGTCTCGCTCGCGATACTGTCTCTTAACTGGTAACGAGTGGTTCGACATAGGGGTGGGTGGAGTCGTGAATAAACCCCGGGCGGAAGCCGAAGGCAAGCGCAGAAAACAACAACAAATGCATCAGCGACATATAGATGCTCGGACGCACTCAGGCACGTCCTGTCTCCAATCCGT
Organism: Ashinkailepas kermadecensis; assembly: GCA_034440615.1. NCBI lineage: Eukaryota > Metazoa > Arthropoda > Thecostraca > Neolepadidae > Ashinkailepas > Ashinkailepas kermadecensis. The sequence continues at coordinate 484,074 of JAOTOM010004918.1, read as the reverse complement.
ATGGCCTGTACCCACCAAAACTCCTTCCCTCCAGCATTAGAATCTATCAACATCTCCCGTACGCCTTGCACGTATTTTCAGCACGCGAAAGCCAAATATTAACCCAATGCACGCTCGTGGACGTAATTGTGAAGCTTAAAAACCTGCGCGTACTCGCCGATAGACACCCCACCGTCTCCGCTCCCCAACTAACTTGTGTGACAAAACCCGATCGTTATCGGCAGACGCAGCTGACCCACCACCTGGCCAGCAGCTCATACAGCTGAGGCTAATCGCGTCACAATCGCTTTGGCCAGAGTACTCGGCCGCACGGTTTTCGGTCGAGTTAGCGGTCGGACGTTTTTTGTCGCTGCCTGACTACACCAGAGGGTGTGTGTGTGTGGAGGGGGAGGTCTGTATATATATATATATATATATATATATATATATATATATATATATATATATATATATATATATATATATATATATATATATATATATATATATATATATATATTGTGTGTGTGTGTGTGTGTGTGTGTGTGTGTGTGTGTGTGTGTGTGTGTGTGTGTGTGTGTGTGTGTGTGTGTGTGTGTGTGTGTGTCTGTGTGTCTATGTCTGCGTCTGTGTCTGTGTCTGTGTCTGTGTCCGTGTCTGTGACTGTGTCTGTCTGTGTTTGTGTCTGTGTCTGTGCTTGTGCGTGGTGGCGAGCGGGTTTTAGCGGGGCGAAGAGCCACAGGGCCACGACGACCACCATCCCGGCACGTGACACAGCTCTGGGACGGCCGGTCCAGACGTGTGCCACCGCCCGCGGGACGACCAGGACACCCTCCCGTCGCGCAGGAAGTGCTTCGGCGGCGCGCAAACTGAACCGGTGATTTTCGTTTGAATTATTCGTCGCGTAAGGAAACATTATGGCCGGCCGGGCGCAATTAGGGGTACTGGCTCTATTCTCCATGCTGAGTGGATCGCCTAATGGGTGGCGGTGCGCGGCAGACTGCAGCGGCGGTCCACTAACTGGTCCCTGGGGATGTCCGGACACGGCGGAGGACCAGTGACTCGACGCTGGAGGACACACATATGCAGAACAGGACCACTCACTGGACCATGGGAGACGTTCAGGCACAGCGAAGGACCAGTGACTCGTCGCTGGAAAATACCCAAATACATAGGGGGACCATTCACTGGACCATAAGGGACGTCCAGAGACAGCAAAGGACCAGTGACTCGGCGCTGGAGAATACCCAAATACAGAGGGGCACTTCTCACCCCACCCTGGGGGACGTCCGGACACAGCGGAGGACCAGTGACTCGATGCTGGAGAACACACAGATACAGACGGGGACCACTCACTGGACCCTGGGGGCGTCCAAACACAGCAGAGGACCAGTGATTCGACGCTGGATGATACCCAAATATAGATGAGGACCACTCACTGGACCCTGAGGGACGTCCAGACACAGCAGAGGACCAGTAATTCGACGCTGGAGGACACACAGATGCGGAGCAGGACCACTCACTGATCTCTGGAGGATGTCCGGACACAGCAGAAGACCAGTAATTCGACGCTGGAGGACACACAGATGCGGAGCAGGACCACTCACTGATCTCTGGAGGATGTCCGGACACAGCAGAAGACCAGTGGTTCGACGCTAGAGGAGAAAGATACAGAGCAGGACCACTCACTGGACCCTGGGGGACGTTCAGGCACAGCAAAGGACCAGCGACTCGTCGCTGGAGGATACCCAAATACATACGGGGACCACTCATTGGACCATGAGGAACGTCCGGACACAGCGGAGGACCAGTGATTCGACGCTGGAGGATACACAGATACAGAACAAGACCACTCACTGGACCCTGGGGGACGTTCAGGCACAGCAAAGGACCAATGACTCGACGCTGAAGGATACCAAAATACAGAGGAGCACCACTCACTGGACCCTGGGCCATGGCCAGCTGCAGACGAGTGCTGGCGGCTCGACGCTGTAGGACGCTCATACTCAGAAGAGGACCAATTGCCTAGCCAAGGGAATGTCCCCAGATGCAGAAGAAGACAAAGTGGCAAGGTGGCAAAAGAACACAAAGTGACAAGGTGACAAAAGCGACTCAGCCCTGGGGGACGCACATATACGGAACGGGGCCAGTGATCGACTCTGGGGAAGCCCGGCTACAGCAAGAGGACCAGTGATCGACCCTGCGGAAGCCCAGCTACACAAGCGGTCCAGTAGCAGGGTCATGAAGCACTCAGATTGCATTAGTGTCATAATGCGGTGCTGATATCCTGCAGGGGACTATAAACACGACCCTAATAAAGGCGCTCCGTTCTGTCGTCACGGACTAATCACACAACCCTGATGGATGCCTGCACTGAAATCCAGCCTGGTGACGTCAACTTGACAATCGCCAGAGACGATGAGCGTGTTGCCGACAAGTCCGCATCGACGGCACCGAGTACACATGGGTTCTTAGGTCTCGTCATTTTCATCCAAATCCAGTTTGCGCTGGTTGTTGAACAACTACTCGGTATTAGAAATGATGGCATGCTAAGTTATAAATCTTGATCCCTTCCCTGCCCATACTACTTTGCTGAACTCCATCGCAGTCCCACCAAAAAGTATGCATATTTAGACGGATCGGTGGTATTTAACATGGTGACGCAAGGGGTTCGTAGCATCTTGATTGTCATTACTCATTAACACGACACCATTAGTAATCTAATGCTACTTGCTACTATTAGCAGTTGCTACTCTTCGGAGCCGCATTCCTGATTGGTCTTTCGTATTGGATATGTGCACATTGTCGGTACTGTTAGTAGCACCAGAAGCGCCACTCTTGGTCAAAATATGGCTGATCTACTCAATCACCATAATAATTTGAAGACCACTTCAGGACGAAATCAATGGCTGCAAGACATTTGCATACACAAACGCAGTCTACACGACGTGCCAGCGAAACGGCTCGGGCCCTGCTGGGAGCAATGAAAACCGGTACGTATGTTATGAAGGCATCTATATTCGAGGTTCATTCTCAGTGTAGATAGGTCAACAGTTTTAGCAAAAGACCACCGGCCTCAGCACAAGCACAAGGACAAGGGCAAGGGCGAGAACAAGGGCGGTCTTACAAGCATTCACATTATTCGAACTATTGTTGTTGCACGTGTTATCTTCTGGCCGATATCATACACTCAATTATATTTGCAGCTACCGTTTCTAATTTATATTTCACGTATATCAATGACTACCTATACGATGTATTGTACGTGGAACGTTGAGTAGAAAGGTGCACGGTTTTGTCAGAGATGGCCCGATGTCAATGAGGAGAACAAGGCGATGGCATGGCTTCCCATGAGAACAATTCAACGTAGCATTTCCTGAAGATTCAAAAGGCCACCGAAAAAAAGAAATGTCATTTAACATTATCTAAGCCACAATACAACGTCTGGCCATGTAATTAACTATTTCCAACTCGTAAGGCGTGCTTCTTTTACAGCCTGCTTAAATGATCCAAACGTCAATATCTTTACTGCCTTTTGACTATCATTCTTGAGAACGCATGCTGTTTGTTCCATGCGAACAAAACAGACCGTTATACGTCTGTCGATAAATGTTTGAGTCAGTAGCACCGGTTAAGTGTCCTTCGGTCAGGAGCAACGAGTAAGTGCCCTTGGATCAGGAGCACCTAGTGAGCACCCTTGGGTCAGGAGCAACGACTAAGTGCCCTTGGTTCAGGAGCACCTGGTAAACACCCTTGGGTTCGGGACAGCAGGCGTGCCCCTGATTCAGGAGCAGCGTATAAGCGCCCTTGATTTGAACGATCCCGCGTGGGCCGATATTTTTCCAGCTTGTTGGTGTTCATCATCGCTATGAGACGGACTGACTAATCGTCAGTGAAGTGGAGGTCTCCAGTGACGTGAACTGATGGCGGTACCGCATGCTTTCCAGGGGAGTCATCTGAGTAATTGGCCCGTACAGCTGTGGTTTGGCTAGGTTAGGCCCACACTTTCGAAGGCTACCTCTTCTTAAAACCACGTCGACGATGCTGAGAGCGGTATGAACACCGATATGCCGGTAAAAACCTTGAAGCTCACAATCGCAGACACAGAAGTCAGTAACATGTGTAGCCGGGAGAACCGTCAAAAGCCTCGCCCACATCTGGAATGTGGTTGTGTGGCAGCGGCGTACGAAGATGCGGGAAGTAAATCCAGAGGTAGACGCTGAGATTACTGAGTTGTCAGCTGGGAGCATGCATGCGAACCTGGGCCAATACGCCAGGCACTGTTTCTCACTGGGTGACTTGCCTTTATCTACGACTCGCACATGAGATCAGCAAATGCTCAGGCATCATTGATTCAATGCTGGTGACTTGGTAACAGGAATCAACTCAATCGGTAGCCGAATGATACAAAGGGTAAAATTGAGTTATGCATCGAGTACCGCCCATCCTACTTTAATGCAGATCAAATGGTTGTGTCAACCCTTATCGTCGGTTGCATCCGCCGATAAAGCAAGGTAAGCTTTTCATTGATTATGCACGAACGAAGAGAGCACCATAAGGACACAGAATAAGAAACACATCACATCCGAAAGGACACACAATCATCGAACTGACGTCTGTCGACTCCGGGCTGCTGTATTGATCGAATGCTTATTTCGGCTTAAGGGCGCATCTACTTCTACTGGTTATGTAGCGCACACCGTTTTACTGATGGCACATCTCAAATGATGTTGACACTTTTCAGTCCAATAATTATCCCTCCTCCGCCCCCCCACACACACATACAGTGCACTTCGTAGACACATTTCGACCATCCGACCGCGCTACTCCTGGAAAAGGTCTTGAAGCTTCTGGATGAATGAATTAGTAGTGTACCAATCAACAGGTCGCCTACAATTTCGACAGCGATGGCAACCTCTTTAGTTAATTATTAACTGCAAAATGATGGAATAAATTTGCACTACTAAAAAAGTAATTCCGCTTCGCGGGAGCCGATCATTTTCACCAGCAGTAACCGTGAGGCCTGCGCATTCCATTCAATTACGACTTCCTTTAGCGTGCGCCGACATGTCGATGCTGGTGGCCTGGCAATTTTCACAGATGGAAGGTGCCGGTGTGACATCCGGCCGCCGAGCTGCGGCCCAATCCCACAGCGGTGGCTGGCGCGCTCACCTTGAGTCACCCTCTTTATTGCCGCAGTCGGGCGGCAATTACAGCTGACGCCCCCGGGCGCGTCCTTGCAACTCTCGTGTCGCTCCGACGTTAACCGTTTACGAGCAATACACACAGGATTGACGCCAAATTAAAACGTTAGCGCTGCAGATGTGACACGTCATCGACGCCCGATGGCCGGCACGGGCGCGCCCAGGAATAAAGTAGGGGGAGGAAAATCTTCCCGAAAGGTTTGGTGTGAAGAGATAACTTTTGTTAAAACTTCCCTCCCTAAAGGTAGATTCTCTTAAACGTTCCGATGGAAACGACATGAATCGTGAGAACCTAACGAGTAAAGCAGCAAAAGGCCACCGAGGGGCTCCTCTGTGTGCACCTCCGACGTTTGCCACCACCAACGTTGCCCAACTGGCCACTAGCATACACTGGCCGCCGAAACATACAAGTGTCAACGAAACTGGACATGCCTCAAACGATCCCGGTGCCAGGGTTGGTAAAACAACCTTCTGGACATTCGCTATTTAAAACATCATCCTTTCCAGAAAATTTTCCTCACACATTTTCCGATGGAGGGGGGGGGGCAGGGACTGGCGGTTAAATGGCGCTGTTTTGCAATTAAATGGTGCAAACTTTCTGCTCTTTGATAAAAAGTTCAAGTCTTTGGGTTCTTCAATCTGGGTTTGTATTCCAGCAATAGTAGACCGCTTAGATTCGGAAACAAAGTGGGGCTGCGTCTCACATCCAGGATTTCTTTTGATTGACTTGCTATCCTTAAATTACCTCTACTTTTTATTGAAAATTGAAGTTTCCCTAAGTCTCTAAATATGCAAATGGGTTTCTCGTGTTAAAGAACGAAAGGACAATTGTCCTCTCCCAATACGATGACCCGAAAATCATCCTCTCCAAATCCAGTATCCCAGAGTGAAAATCCAGCCCTGCCCGGTGGCCAGGTCCCATACACGCATGCATGCCGATAGGCCGAAGAACAGATGCAGTCCGACAGACTGGCAGACGGACTCACAGGTTCAGACAGACAAATACATACAAACAGACAGGCATACACGAGCGGGCGGCAGGCAACCAGCCACCAATGTGTAGACGGAAAGACGCCTCCTTATAGACAGACACGAGCAGGCAGGCAGACTTGGACTGGCATGGCACAGGCTGAAGATTCAAACACACGGACGGGCAGACAGACAGACAAACTGGCAAGCAAATATGGAGTCGGATCGACAGATATCAAGCATGCGCGCAAACAAACAGAAAAATTAGTCGGCTGTATTTTGTTGGGCGCGTGTGTTATGGCATGTGCTATGGCATGTGTTATGCTGGTTGATTGGCACTGTCATCGGCAGCAGTGATTCTGGGCAAATGTGCATTGCACAAGCACAGATGAAGGAAGTCATCCCGGTTGGTGAAACAGCCGCAAATATCGTTCCTCTCTCTCTCTCTCTCTCTCTCTCTCTCTCTCTCTCTCTCTCTCTCTCTCTCTCTCTCTCTCTCTCTCTCTCTCTCCTCTCTCTCTCTCTCTCTCTCTCTCTCTCTCTCTCTCTCTCTCTCTCTCTCTCTCTATCTTTTTTTTTTTTTTTTTTTTTTTTTTTTTTTTTTTTTTTTTTTTTTTTTTTTTTTTTTTCTTTTTTTTTTTTTTTTTTTTTTTTTTTTTTTTTTTTTTTTTCTTTTTTTTTTTTTTTTTTTTTTTTTTTTTTTTTTTTTTTTTTTTTTTTTTTTTTTTTTTTTTTTTTTTTTTTTTTTTTTTTTTTTTTTTTTTTTTTTTTTTTTTTTTTTTTTCTTTTTTTTTCTTTTTTTTTCTCTCTTCCATCCGTTCAGCCCTGCCGGATGGCTACGCCTGCAGGACAGAAAGGCGAAAATGAGCGGCGCGCCGTCAGAACCCACTGAGCAGGTAACAAAGACGGAGGGACAGAGGCAGCGCGTGCAGCCGCCCTGCCCGCGCCTGACAGCAAGATGGAGTACTTACATTTCATTTGCCTCAGTAAAAGCACTGCATGTGAGGGAGAGAGGGCAGAGCGGCGTTAGACAGGCGGCGCGGTAGAGCGTGGGAGGAGCGGCTGACGACTCGCGTGTGATGTCGGACGACATGTGATGTCCCGACACTTGGCGACACATTTATCATCGCGGTCACCCCGCGGTCATTGACTGAACTGTACCACCGCTGGCCGGCACCACGGCGACAGTTGCCGACACGTTACAACCCCGGTCACCCCGCGGTCATTGACTTCACTGTACTACCACCACCAAATGTGGGGACAAAAGATGTGGGGCCGGAGGTTCGATGGGGATCGTCGCGTCAACACTGCTATCGGCAGTCGTGACCACTTCTCGTGACCGACGGTACAGGGCGATGGCCGCCCGAACCCAGGCACCCCAGCAGCGTCCTAAACGATAACACAACAAGAACATATGATGGTGTGGACACCAAGTGGAACCTCTACAAAGGAGTATATATGTGTGCAGAAGGCGGTGGGGGCTAGCGCGCTTGCTCAGAGGCAGTCCGAACAAGGCAGGGTGTAGACAATGAAAAAGGCAGCAGAGAACAAGTGTTTTCTTCCGAAATGATGGAAAGAATAGGCGAAGGAATCAGTGCTGTGCCATGAAGTAAAGAATGTGTTCCTCTCTAAAGAGAACATCCAAATTGCAAATCGGAGGTTTGGAAATGGTACAAATCGTCTGATTGACACTGCATTTCGAACAATAAATCGAAGTAAGGTAAAATACACAGTTTGGATGCGTATTGCAGAAGTGGATGAGTGCTGGAGTGCAGCTGGCCTGGAAAGGTGTACATTTTGGAGAAACACACAAACAAGAAGCATAGTGGACCGACATTGACCTCATTTTCTCCCCCCCTCCCCAGTTTTGTCAATGTTCCTTTTACACTTCTCTCTCCGCTCCCATGACCCCATCGTCTCACAGTCGCCATAATATGTCGAGGAGACGTTACAATTCAAATCCAACGACAAACCTAACGCACTGAACCGCTTTGGGGACCCACCGAACCATCGCCGAGCCAGGAGATGAATAATGGAACAAAGCACGAGAACCTCCAGTGCAGAACTTGAGACGAATGATGACTGCTCACCAAGGTGTAACACCAGCCTAGTGACAGTGCGAAGGGAGAGATCGCCATGGAAAGGCAGCCGTCTGATGGTGCCGACCGGACTCCGCTGAACATTATGGAACATTATATCTGAATTATAAATGGGAAAGGCGGTCAATAAATAATTCAAATGGGTGCCGAGTCGTGGGCTGCCGAGGCCGCAGGGCAGGCCCATTACGTCAATTATAGGCCGGCAATCTGAGCGGCCCGCTATCGCGCGGGACTGTACCCGTGTTACCCGCCAAATCAGTCACGCAGTAATCATGCACCGGGACTGTACCCGTGTTACCCGGCAAATCCGTCACGTGGGAGACGACAGTATCAAGGTACCGAGACTGCACCCGCGTTACCCGCCAAATCCGTCACACAGGAGACGACAGTCATCTGGCACCGAGACTATATCCGCTTTACCCGTCAACTCCGCCACGCGGAAGACAGGAAACAGGCACCGAGATTGTACCCGTGTAACGCGCCAGCCCCACCACGCGAAAGACGGTAACCACGCGCCGAGACTGTACCCGTGCTACCCGCCAAATCCGTCACGCAGGAGACGGCAGTACCAAGGTACCGAGACTGTACCCGTGTTACCCGCCAAATCCGTCACGCGGAAGACGGTAACCACGTGCCGAGACTGTACCCGTGTTACGCGCCAACCCCGTTACGCTGAAAACAGTAACTAGGTACCGAGACCGTATCCGTGCTACCCGCCAAATCCATCACGCAGGAGAAGACAGTAACCAGGTGCCGAGACTGTATCCGTGCTACCCGCCAAATCCGTCACGCAAGAGACAACAGTAATCATGCACCGAGGCTGTACCTGTGCTACGCGCCATCCCCATCACGCGGAAGACAGTCGCCAGGTACCGAGACTGTATCCGTGTTACGTGTCAACTCCAGCACGCCGGAGACGACAATAGCTAAACATACCCGCCGTGGCGGCCGGCGCAGGGATGAACCTCACCAGGGCCGCATCGTCAGGGCGACAACCGTCCTGACGATGCCTGAGGACGACAACCGCCCTCAGGCAACCCTTATGGCCAATGGCCGACCTAACGAAACGTCTCAGGCGCTGCTTACGTGGCTGGTGACTGCTGGTGGCTCATTTAGAGGCCCTTGTCTTGTAGGACCCCGTCCTCCTACCCATTGACACCGCCCTCGAGTTCTCACCCAGACTGTGGCGATGTCCGAGTGGAAAGCTTTGTTCCACGCGTTTCGGAGATTATTTCTTGGTGCAGTCTTACCATCAGGATTTTGACAAGCCTCGGTCCAGTGGTAATAGGCCTAGAAACAATCCTGATCTTGGAAGAAGAAGAATCTTGGGTTATTTTACGACGCATTCACCCGCTAGGTCAAATAGCGTCGCCAGCCTCTCACGCCGATGGTCGCGGTTGGTCTCGGTTATCCCGCCGGTTGTGGGTTTCGAACCCACGATCTTACTATCAGGAGGCCAACAGTTTACTGGCCGAGCTACCGCGACCCCAAACCTGGCTTTTCAGGCCGATTAGATATAGCACTATCAGGTCGAAATGCCTAACGTAAGAGAACCAACAATACTTTGCATTTCTTGTTCAGTAGTAAGCGATTTAGTTATTTCTTTTCCGGCGAGATTCCAATGAAATGACATTGGATTCAATTGCGTGCGATTCAATTGTGATTTAATTGTGATACGATTCAATCCTGTTGCTTGCGATTTAATTGTGCTGGTATCTTTTAATTCACCAATATAGCACCAGCGTCTCTCATAACAACACATCTATACCTGTTTGTTTGTTTGTTTATTTGGGCTTAAGGACGCCTAAACTGCTTATGGTTAGCTAGCGCCCAATACCTATACATGCTTACATACATAAAACATACATGCTTACAGATCCTGCCATAGCACGGCGCGTCAGTGCGGCTGGGGTGGGAGAGGCCGCAGGACCGTGTGCCGGCTCACCTGCGGGCAGATGGTGACCTGCCGTGCTCTCCAGGGCGTTCTCCTGGCCGACGGTGTGGTACGCCAGCGCCGGTGAGTAGCCGGCCCCCTGCAGGCCGGCCGCATTGCCGCCGAGACCACCTGCGGCGGCGGCCAGCGGTCATGGGCGCTCCACGACGACAGACCGTGGCTGCAGATGTCTCACGAAGACATGCAGTGGTCACAGGTGTCCCACGACGACATGCAGTGGTCACATGTGTCCCACGACGACATACAATGGTCACAGGTGTCCCACGACGACATACAATGGTCACAGGTGTCCCACGACGACATACAATGGTCACAGGAGTCCCACGACGACATGCATGGCTATAGGTGTCACACGACGACATACCGTGGTTATAGGAGTCCCACGACGACATACAATGGTCACAGGTGTACCATGACGACATAAAATGGTCACAGGTGTCTAACGACGACATACAATGGTCACGGGTGTCCCATGACGACATGCATGGCTATAGGTGTCCCACGACGACATACAATGGTCACAGGTGTCTCACGACGACATGCATGGTTATAGGAGTCCCACGACGACATACAGTGGTCACAGGTGTCTAACGACGACATACAATGGTCACAGGTGTCCCACGACGACATGCATGGCTACAGGTGTCCCACGACGACATACAATGGTCACAGGTGTCTCACGACGACATGCATGGTTATAGGAGTCCCACGACGACATGCAGTGGTCAGAGGTGTCCCACGACGACATACAGTGGTCACATGTGTCCCACGACGACATACAGTGGTCACAGGTGTCACACGACGACATACAATGGTTATAGGAGTCCCACGACGACATACAATGGTCACAGGTGTCCCACGACGACATGCATGGCTATAGGTGTCACACGACGACATACCGTGGTTATAGGAGCCCCACGACGACATGCAGTGGTCACAGGTGTACCATGACCGACATAAAATGGTCACAGGTGTCCCACGACGATATACAGTGGTCACAGGTGTCACACGACGATATACAATGGTTATAGGAGTCCCACGACGACATGCAGTGGTCACAGGTGTCCCACGACGACATACAGTGGTTATAGGAGTCCCTCGACGGCATACAATGGCTATGGGGGTCCCACGACGACATACAGTGGTCACAGGTGTCTCACGACCACATACAATAGTCACAGGTGTCACACGACGACATACCGTGGTTATAGGAGTCCCACGACGACATACAGTGGTCACAGGTGCCCCACGACGACATACAGTGGTTATAAGAGTCCCACGACGACATACAATGGTCACAGGTGTCCCACGACGACATACAATGGTCACAGGAGTCCCACGACGACATGCATGGCTATAGGTGTCACACGACGACATACCGTGGTTATAGGAGTCCCACGACGACATGCAGTGGTCACAGGTGTCCCACGACGACATACAATGGTTATAGGAGTCCCACGACGACATGCAGTGGTCACAGGTGTCCCACGACGACATACAATGGTTATAGGAGTCCCACGACGACATACAGTGGTCACAGGTGTCCCACGACGACATACAATGGTCACAGGTGTCCCACGACGACATGCATGGCTATAGGTGTCACACGACGACATACAGTGGTCATAGGAGTCCCACGACGACATGCAGTGGTCACAGGTGTCCCACGACGACATGCAGTGGTCACAAGTGTCCCACGACGACATGCAATGGTCACAGGTGTCCCACGACGACATACAATGGTCACAAGTATCCCACGACGACATGCAGTGGCTATAGGTGTCACACGACGACATACAATGGTCACAGGTGTCCCACGACGACATGCAGTGGCTATAGGTGTCACACGACGACATACAGCGGTTATAGGAGTTCCACGACGACATACAGTGGTTATGGGGGTCCCACGACGACATACAGTGGTCACGGGTGTCCAATACAAGCGCACAGATGTTGCACATGTCCCGACCGGAAAAGTTAACACTGCACACAGACGTTCCGAGGATGTTGACACCAGATGCAGGCGTTCCGGGGAAGTAGTCACCAGTCGGCAAATTCCAACCGATTGTCTCCTTTGGATATCGGTATTGGTGGTCAGTGGGTATGCAGATCCACACAAGAGCCAGAATAGTTGAAGTGCCGAGGATTAAATCGATACAGACATACCGGGGAGCTACATATATATAGAGAGACGCGTCCCAGGGTGCTACATATTTATTACGCAGGTGCCGTGGCGATCATTCCGATATGGATCATTCTGGGTAGCGTGCATCGGCTCGCCAGGGTCCATGGTGATATAAATAGCTGTAGATCCCGGGTGGGTCAGAGGCTCCGGACCCCGCCCGCTCTGGTTTGGTATCTTGTTCATTTGTCATCTGTTCATCTGGTTCATTTGTCATCTTACCTATTCAATGTAAAATTTGAAGACAGGGCCCATTCAGCTGGTTAGGTGAGATATCTCCAGCTTTGGTGATAGGCACCAGCTAAAGACGTCCAACAAGTGCAAACATACACTGCAAATACTCAATGCAAATGTAAATGCAAAAGTAGCTACCGGCCATAGAGGAGTTGACCATAGCCGCCATGTCACATGTAGCTACCGACCATAGAGGCCGCACGCATACGTCGTCCAGACGTCAAACGTGCGCTCCCGGTCACAGACGCACTGGACATTTCGGACGTCATAGCAGCGGCAGGCGGAGCGGACTGCCTCGTTTGCCGCCGGCGCTCTGCCAGTGGGCCGTGCACTGGTAACGTCCGGCACTTTTGACGCTCTCCTCCGGAAGGTGGTGCCTGAGTAGCGCTACCACTTCTTGACACGGTGTCACGGCACGGCAACCCGTCAAATGCACACATGCTTTTTGCTGTGCCATGTCAGTACTTGGCGCGCCACTGCCGTGCCAGTGTCTATCGTTAATAACAAAATTACAGTATGTATCTCAAATTCCTTAACCCAAGATACCCAGATGGCGAGTGAAAAAAAGGTTTAGGTAAAGATATATGACGCGTCATTGTATTGAATGCTTTGCGGCTCCGCTATTGCTTGTTTTCTTCATCAATCAACACTTTTTCTCTTTAAAAAATTGCCCCTCCTCCTTCGCTCTGCCTTTCGGCGTGCCATCACCCAGCTACCCGTGCCGAGTCCTCTGCCAGTTGTTGGGACGAAAGTGGCGGCTCTATGCCCGGTACCAGGTGCCTAGACTCGGTAGTGTCGGGCGGTCCCGACATGGACAAAAGGCCGCGCGGCGTCACCAGATGTGACGCCCGCCTGGTCACGCGTGTCCCGTCGTCGGACACGTGCCCACCTGGTCACGCGTGTCCCGTCGTCGGACACGTGCCCATCTCGTCAGGTATGTCCGGTCGCCAGACACGTGCCCATCTCGTCAGGTGTGTCCGGTCGTCGGATACGCCCCTCCAGTTCGCCGCAATGCGACGAACCAGAGGGGAATATAATCGCGAGAAACCCAGCCCTGTCCATGATGGAGTGCCCCACGGTCTCGCCGACGATGCATGGATTCAGAACCGTGGATCCAGAACCGGCCTTAGGGCGTGTGAAGCTGAAGAGATTGGCCATGCTAGCACAATGGAGTGGATAGTTTCCTTGGAACTCAGGACATAGCATTGATTAGAGGGTTTCAGTCCCTTTTTCGCGTCTTCTGGTATCTTCTGGTATCTTCTGGTATCTTCCCTATATAGGCTTAACGCAGATGGGTTCCTGTGGCTCTTATTAGGCCTGACCACTTGATCTCTTCATGATCGCATGCATGTTGTGTCTGTCTGCTGTGTACGCACTGGTCTGGTGGCTCGAGGTTTACCTCGACACCAGTCACAGACCATGACGTGTGTCACCTCGACACCAGCCACAGACCATGACGTGTGTCACCTCGACACCAGCTACAGACCATGACGTGTGTCACCTCGACACCAGCCTCAGACCAGGACGTGTGTTACCTCGACACCAGCCACAGACCATGACGTGTGTCACCTCGACACCAGCCTCAGACCAGGACGTGTGTTACCTCGACACCAGCCACAGACCATGACGTGTGTCACCTCGACACCAGCCACAGACCATGACGTGTGTCACCTCGACACCAGTCACAGACCAGGACGTGCGTCACCTCGACACCAGCTACAGACCATGACGTGTGTCACCTCGACACCAGCCTCAGACCAGGACGTGTGTTGCCTCGACACCAGCCACAGACCATGACGCGCGTCACCGCAACACCAGCAGCCGTCGACACGGTTGCGCCGGCAGCTGTGTAAGCTGCAGCGGCGGTCGACTCACTGGGCAGGTAGGAGTACGGAGACGTCGTGTAGCCGCCCCAGTGGGTGGCTGAGTCCTGCAGCAGCTGGGTGGCATCTGCGGCAGACGACAGAGCGGGCCGTTAGTTTGCGGTCGCAAAGTGACGCGTAACGTACGGGCGCCGCGCATACCTCGGCCGCCACGTCACGCGTGCCCGGCACCGGAATAGACACGCTTGTCGGTGGTCTCGCGCCCGGCTCACATCTGATACTGTCTATCATCGAGTCGGTGCAGCTCTGCGGACAAGTGTGTCGGCAGCGTGTCAGGACAAGTGTGTCGGCAGCGTGTCAGGACAAATGTGTCGGCAGCGTGTCAGGACAAGTGTGTCGGCAGCGTGTCAGGACAAGTGTGTCGGCAGCGTGTCAGGACAAGTGTGTCGGCAGCGTGTCAGGACAAGCGTGTCGGCAGCGCTCAGCGGCGCTGGCGAGCGTGTTTTCAGAGCGGAGCTGGAGACAACACTGGGCGGCGGAGCTAGAGACAACACTGGAGCCGGTGTATTCCGCCCGAGGCGGGACGGGCGCATTTCATCTCGGGGCGGGCCGTTCTGCGCCGGACCGACCGCAGCTAATGAGCTAATCGCCGTCCGTCCACATTTCCTCGGGCGGTAGAGTTGACGGGCTCCTCAGTGGCAGGGCCCACGTCAGACGGGCGCCTTACCGGGTATGTGACGTCACCAGCTCACGTCAGACGGGCGCCTCACCGGGCCTGTGACGTCACCAGCTCACGTGAAACTGGCGCCTCAGTGGCAGAGCCCACATCAGCCAGCCTCCTCATCAGGTCTGTGACGTCACAGGCTCTGAGAGATCGCAGTGCGGTGATAGCCGTCAGCTGGCTGCTGCAGCAATCTCGGCGAGCATGTCCGGACCGGAAGCGGCCAGCCCCGGCAGCGGGCTCGTGCCTCACCAATCATGCGCCGCTGGAGGCTGTCACGGCTCCATACGGTGGTTAAGAGGCGCCGCCGGGGCCGCAGGCCGCGCGCCGGGAGAGGAGGGAGGAGGGCGATGCGTCAGCTCAGCTGGCTGGACGAACCGAACCGTCTGACGAGAGATGTGCTGCGGATGTGATCGCTGACGTAAGACGACTGGATGTCGGCAGTCCGGGTGCTCGACAGTCCGGACGTGCGTCCGGCCGAGCAGGGAGGAAAATCCCAATGATGCAGTGTCTCCCCCTGCTTCCGGCAATACGTAGAAGACAGACTGACAACACCGACGTACAATAACTGAACTCACCGTCCGCGTTTTAAGGCAAGATTCATTGACCGAACCCCAACAGGCGGGCCCCAGTAAGCGCGTGGAGAACGGCCGATTTGAGGTGGCCTGCAGCAGATGACGCCGTACTTCCCGCACCCTGCACAGCGTACACAAGGAGAACCCATCAAAATCACCATAACTGGACATTCCGTGATGTCGAACGTGACAAGACCGGCGGCCACGCCGCCGACCACGCCGCCGACCACGCCGCCGACCACAGCGTCGACCACAGCGCCGACCACAGCGTCGACCAGCCACTCGACGCACTGATGAGCCACCAGAGAGCCGCTCAGTTCAGACGACCTTGCAAGGCTGGCCAAATCACCGCCGACTGCCGCCGGCGCGGAGGTGAGACGCCCCCGCCGGCTGGCGTGGGTGGAGAGCTCACAGTGCGACGGCGTCCCCTGATCCGGCGGGGTCCTCTGATCCGGCGGCGTCCTCTGATCTGGCGGCGTCCTCGCCGCCGGCCGGCCCGGGCCGCCACCCCCCGCACGACCGACAGCGACTACCCGCGCGACCTTGGCACCAACCTTAACGGCAGCAAATAAAACTCCGGCAACATGCCGGCAGCCGGCGGCGGCGGCGGACACGTGAGAGGCGTCGCTGCTGCTTCAGCGGCCCGGCCCGTCCGGCTGAAGCAGCCGCCGCGCCGCACCAGTGAGACCCGGCCGCCGAGTACGGCCACGCCATGCTCGGGCGGGATAACGACTTGCGACAAAGCTGGAGCCGGCCCGACTTATCGGCTAAGCCTCAGCTGCCTCATGTACAGATTTTTGCATCGGCCTCTTGATACAAAGGATTAGTTGTGAGACTCGCTGGGAATGTTGTAGCTGGAGGCCTGCACGGGAAGGATTTGTTTACCCGCATGGGTTCATGTATGCAATAAGTCAAAAGTTCGGTTACTCGTTTGCAATGCAAGTCGACGGGTCTGTACCCATTGCAGTGGGCCGAGTGATGAGATAGTCGGTCGCCCGTGGGACTGACCATGTACACTCATCACTGTAGTGTACTTTTAGAAGAGTATTCGCGATATTTCAAACGGCCCAGCATGTCAAAATACGAGGATATCTATCCAGAATACTTGACGGAAACAGTGGCACGATTATTAACAACAGTGCATTTGCCAACGAATCGGTACCAACATTTAGTCAAGGTCCAGAATAGACACACGAATGTTCGGTTTGATATACAGCCGGTGCTCATTGTTCGAGACCTCATGCAACCACATGTCGAACGCCACTAGTCTGGCTCCCACTCAGATAGGTTTCACGCTTCCTTCACATTCATGCGTCAAGTAAAATACCGCTGCTTTGCTGTGGGAATGCCCCAGAGTAAGGCACACCAGAATATCAACATTAGAAGGAAATGGGCTGGGCAGACGAGAGCAAGAGGTTGTTGTGTTGTTAGGAGGCTGCGGACAGGGGATCTCGGAGAGGTTGTTGTGTGGTTAGGAGGCTACAGACAGAGATATCGGAGAGGTTGGTTGTGTGGTTAGGAGGCTGCGGGCAGAGCATCTCGGAGAGGTTGGCTGTGTGGTTAGGAGGCAGCAGGCAGAGGATCTCGGAGAGGTTGGTTGTGTGGTTAGGAGGCTGCGGGCAGAGCATCTCGGAGAGGTTGGCTGTGTGGTTAGGAGGCAGCAGGCAGAGGATCTCGGAGATGTTGGCTGTGTGGTTAGGAGGCTGCAGACAGAGGATCTCGGAGTTGCTTGCTGTGTTTAGGAGGCTGCAGGCAGAGAATCCCAGAGAGGCTGGCTGTGTTTAGGAGGTTGCAGGCAGAGGATATCGGAGTGCAGTGGACAGAACACACGTGAGCATATCGCGACGTAGCTCTTTTGGCAGCAGATGCAGGAACAACCGCGTTGCGCCCAATTTCGGCGGAAATGTATCATTTTCAGAAATATACACAGCCCATTTTGACATAGTGCATTTAAATTTGTCATGCGTGCACCAGATTCGACCCAGAAGGCAGATTTGGAAAATATTGTCGTCAACTAGAGGTGAATATTTATAAACCGAAAAGGCTCATTAAAACCGCCGCTTCAGCCGAAATTGGCTGAGATCATTCCGAAGTTGTGCTCCTGCGACGAACACTGCGTAGTGTGCACGCATCTCACACTGGAATGAACTATTGCGAATTCTCGCCAAAAGGCGCACGTGACATGGGTGGTGGCGGTACTTTCTATCTTGCAGTTCATGTGCTCATGTGTGTCAGCTCATGTCGCACAGCCGTGTCATCTCCTGTAACATTGGTATCGTGCCGGCATTGAACTGCTGCTGGTGCCGGCTCAGTCGGCACCACTAGGCTTCGCCGTAAAAACCGGCCTTTGAACAAAGAACGCGAGTAGTTCGGGAGAGGTATTGTGATGAAGCCTGCAAAAATAGCAAAGGTAAAGGAGAAGGTCGGATTGTAAGTGAATAAATATGGCTAAAACTCTACAATATACTTAATACAATATACTTAATAACACTATTAAGGCTTGGAAAGCGTGACGTTCGGGTCCAGCCAGGACCCGAACATAGAACTTTCTTCGCCTACACACTGGGATGCACTGGCTCAGGCTTGGTCCTGGCTGGTGATTACGAATAGTGGTTGGCAGCGTTAAAGCAGCTCGAAGCCAGACCGACGCGACTCAGAGTGGATTGACCACTGACTGAACACCTGATCAGAGTCGCGTGGTGCATATTGCACCGTAATTCGGCAGCCGGGTCCTGAAATGGCTAACAATAATCTGACACTGTCACGTAGGGGCGCTTGAGGAGACCACCCAATCTAAGAATGGACCATACCTTCGCAGAAATAGGCATACATTGTTAACATGAGCATACAACGGACGACTTCTGCTATAGGTTACTGTAGACCATGCCTTAACGTCAGTAGTCCCTCAACCAATTTGTGCACGTGGTTTCTTTGTCCATCTTCAACTAATCTCGTGTACTGCATTTTAATGCATTTTCCTCACCACTCGCAAACCAATGACAAATTCCTTTCTCCTCTCATCGGTATCTCTTCGCTGCAGTTCAGGTTTTTTTGCGAAGGGCCAACTTGGAGAGTTATTTTACCGTTAAAAAACCTGTTGCAAACGGCAGCAAGCAAGCGATAAAAACGCGCAGCCCCCAATGGCTTGATGGATGAACAAAGGATTGTAATTTTAACGATAGGAGAAACATGTCTTGGCCAGCCTGAGCACAATCGCTGGTATGACACTGATCCACCCGGCGACAGGTCCATGACGCCCCGGGAGCACGGGCCCCACCAGATCGACCAGAAGCTCATCGAATTCCTCATGCTGTAATGACGAGTAATCCGTCAACGATCATCCAGCCAAAAAATATGCAAACATCCTTTGACTTGGCAAAATACAGTCCGGCTGTCCTGAGTATTTTATACTTATGTTTGCAGCTTGTAACTTGGCTCAAGGAATGTGAACTCAGTATGAGGCTGCACGCAGCTTATAGTTTGGCTCATCGTGTGTGACCTCAGCATGGGGTTGCGTGGGCGACCAGCGTGCTTGTGACTGAGTGTTGTCTTGCACCTGCAGCTAAGCTCAAGTTAACTTAACCCGCTGCTTGCTATTCTATAGGAAACACAATCGAAGTTGTGAGTTAAAACTATGGGTAAAAAACAGCTACAGGTGCAAAACCGCATCACTAACGCATGTCCAGTGGGCGTCCGCACATCTGCACATCCGCACATCCAGGGGAGTCCGCACATCCGTATATTCGCATGTCCACACATCCGCACATCCAAATCGCCCACTCTTCCCAATACCAAAAAAAAACACCGTGTGAAAACTCCGGTTCCCAGGTATCGCCCATTGTGAAATGGAGGGTCTCAGTTCATGCCCGACAGCTATATGCGCAGGGAGGAACTTCGATCACAGCTCGGGTGGATAATTGAACATCTTTGGGGTGCGTGGACGTCCCAAGTGTTTGCAAAACACTCAGGAAGTTTACAAAGAACCTCAAGTCAACGTATGATCATATGAGTGTGTGTCCATGTGTTGGGGTGTTCAGCCACTGCATGCATAGTACGCAGAACGACCAGTGATTCATGTTCTCTTCTGTACCGCCCTGGCGGCGAGTGCGGGCCCAGCCAGATGACATGTGACACAGCCGGTGCAGGCAGCTCCAGATGACATGTGGCCACCGCGTCTGCTTCGTCTCCCACGTACCGCTACACACACCCGGCCGTATGGCAGCTCCAGATCTTCAGCGTCACCGGAAACGCCACTCCTCTCCGCCGGCCGCCAGGCTGGGCAGTGGGCATGGGAACTGCGGGGGGGGGCGTGCCGTCGCTGGAATGGCGGCGAGGACTCGGGGGACGGGAGTGGGAACTGCGGGGGGGGTGTGCCGTCGCTGGAGTGGCGGCGAGGACTCAGGGGACGGCAGTGGGAACTGCGGGGTTGGGGGGGCGTCGTTGGAGTGGCGGCGATGACTCAGGGGACGGCAGTGGGAACTGCGGGGAGGTGGCGAAACCATGGAGTGGTGGTGAGCACTCTGCCAGGCGACGAGTGCTCAGGAAACGGCGAGGAATCTGTAGGGGTGAGGTTTGTGATATAACGTGAAGGTGGCGAACATGTTAAGGGAGCTAAATATTTTCGAGGGGGAAGCGGAGATCCGGGGGTGGGAGAGACCTCAGAAGGGGCCCAGGAATGGCACAGGGGGAGGCGGAGACTCCAACAGGGGCGGAGATGCTGATGATGGTGAGGACTCTCGACGGGGCTCTGAATGCCGGCCGAATCCGTGCACGAGAGCTGCTCAGAGCTTCCATCAGCCGTGTTCCACGAACGACAGGAACGCCGCGAGGCAGCGGAGAATCGGACAACGACAGACCCACCTGAGACGGCCCGGATTTCCACCAGCGTGAACGCGGCGTGGAGGAGGCGAATCGTCACCCACAGAGCCGACGTCGTGTCAACTGGCCGCCAGTCATTAGGTTCGGCGCAAACATTATGCAAATGGCGGCACCCAGGCGGTCGGTGGACGGTCGCCGCCGGCCCCGGCGCCGGCCATAATTGAGATGGTTAGACGGATAATGTGTGAGAAGTGCCCAGATGAAATCAGAATTGGTTTGTTTAACTGATCTGTTATGGTGATGCGGCGACTGTCCCACGTTTGGCGGGTCGCCAGCGCCGGCGACAGCGCCGCTCAGACGTCCTGTCACTCCGCCGGGTCAGAGGTCGCAGCACGCCCGCGGCGACCAACCCCGTCCGGTAGGGGTCACACGCGGCCGCACATCATCTCAGAAGAATCCAGCGTTTCATTTCGCGCTTGGTACTGTTCTTCTTTGTCACAGCCTTTACGCATGCAAACTTATACACATCCACAAACAGGGACCGCCATGTGGTGATGAGCGGAATTGGCATGTTCTGTGAATATTGCCTTTCAATTTTTTCCCTGCAAAGCTACTTGATTCTCTGCGCGCTTTCAATATACCTTGCCTTGTCTCTACTGGCCCTTTGCTGCTTCTCGATCTCCGGATAGCCTTTTCTTCCCTTCCCTTCATTTTTTATATTTTGAGATGGAGTCCGTATTTTTTGCCCTTGTGAGTGTGTACGTGCGTGTGTCTGTGTGTAGATGCAGTGGCGTCGCCACGAAATTCTTCCAGGGGGAGGCAATATTGATAGGGGGCCTCCTGCTCCCAAAAGGGGGCCTCCACTGTGTTAGGGCCTCCTATTGATTTTTTAGGCTCTTAGTATGGTTCCAGAATGGGGAACATGGCTTCATATTGATGTCTTGTTTGTTCTTGGCATGGTGCATCATTTACGCAAAGCGCAATACCATGAATCTTTTTTTTTCGCTGAGAACTGAGTCATACCAGGGTATAAATAAGCAAACGTGCATAAATACGTCAGTGCCAAAACAAACCAATATCTTTATGCTTTATCGACGAGAAGAATCTTCCCGCTGGCCTCTAGATTACAGCGGGCTGGTGGGGCTGGTGCTGAGCATATCTTAAAGATATCTCCCATTGATCAACCCATTTCTATGTCCACCAAGTTTAACTGAATATCGCTAGGTTCATCACTACTGTTAGTCATTCCCACCAGCTTGATCTCATAAACAAGCTTAAACGGTAATTTCTCAGTCCTAGGACGACAATTTCGCGAAGGTGACAACGAGAAGTGGATTGAATTGGTTTTCTGATCATCTTAGGAATTTATTTATTTTTATAACATTTGGTGCTGGCTGCAAGGCACTTGGCACAGAAGCTAAAGTCATAAATCATCCGCTAATAAATTCACGGCAAGAACAAGCATTGAACAACAATGCATCAATGGCAATGCAACAATGTAACAATGACAATACAACAATGTAACAATGACAATACACAAATAACGCAAAACCTTCAAATTCCACGCAGTCACGTCCATGGTTTTCACTGTGCTGTACCGTTTTGTAAAGTATGTCGTTGAGAAGGCATTGAAGATGGGAAGCTCTAATCATACAGGCTGTAATCACAGAAGACAATTTTGCAGGAAGAAAATACATTTAAAAACTTCATTTCTCTCATTTAATATCTGGCATCGGTGTTGTTTTGTATGCTTGTGAAGGGGAATTTGCCCCTCAATGATGGCTTTGCTCCATGCGCGTATGTTTCGGAAAATTATTGGGGGACCAGTGACGTACCTATATTTGCGTCAAGGGGAGGGGGGCAAACGTATTTGGAGGGGTCCACCTACTCAATAAAAGGTCTTCCGATTTCGACCACTATTTTGTCAAAGGGGACCTTTTTATGTAAAATAATTAGTGACCAACAAAATTATCCGGTCGAGGGGCCTAATCTACCACTATCGTTTCTGATTCGTCGGATTTCAACCCTGGCTCCCCCACCCTATTCGAATGTATTCTTTTGGCATCCCTTGATAAGTCACCTTGCACTGCTGAAATTACACCTACACAGATCACTTTAAAATGTAAAATTTACCAATTTCAGACATTCCAGTTCATAGTGCCCGGTCGCCACGACACCAGCGTTAGTGCATGTGCACAACCATCTTGCGCATTCGGCGCATTCGCCACACTTCGTGCGATGCTACGGATTCTGCTGGGTCTCCTACACTTTGCTAATTGCTGCCACATGATAGACTTGCGCCTTATCTGACGTGATGAAATGCTTTGTATGGGCGTTCGCTGCGAAAATTCGATTAATTAAATTCGATCACTAGTTCCCTACTTCCCATATTTTATGATGAGGAAATGCGGATAACCGCTGAGCTTTGATGCACCTCATATCTTTGATTAAACATGCTTCCAGGTTGGCTACCGAACCGAGGCCCTGCCTAAGTGCACTTCTTTGGACCCGTTTCGTATTTCTTCGTCTACGGATGTGTCTTAGGGCTCCAATCTATTTTTGTTCGAGGCCCAACGCATTTTCGAAACCCCTGCCCGTTTTAGGGTTTGTTGCTTCTTTGTGCACCGATGATTTTTCTTAGTTGTCGGGGCGCTTTCAATGATCTCAATGTATTTATTTAGTGCCCGGTATTTTTGTTCGTTCTCGGACCATGTTGCTTATTGCGACCACAGCCTCTTTTCAGGCCCCTGTGCGGTCGCATGTCCCCTGTGTGCCTTGAGAGCTTCTGGTGTTTTTTTGTGTGTTTTTAGAGTTCCCGCTATATTTGTTTAGGGCTGCAACGCATGTTTTAGGGCCCTGTCGCTTTTTGCGAGACTGCGCTTTGGAGGGCCAGTTACATTTTCGGTCTCCGTTGTGCTCTTAGGGTCCCGCTGTGTTTATTTGGGGCTTCTGACGCACATTTGTGGGGCCCAGTACGATTTTGGGTCTTCGGTGCGGTATTTCTGGGTCTTAGCGCAACTTATCGCGCCCAGGCGCGTGGTTCCGGGGACCCAACGCCAGTTATCTGGGCTCAACGCGATTTGTGTGGACCTCTTCTGAATTTTCTTTAAATTCCGAATCTCGGCCTGATTTTTCGAGTTCCTGGCGCCATGTTTTTTCCATCTCACCAAGATTTTCTTCGAGCTCCGGTATGTTTTTCGATGCCGTACGCGATTTGTCAAGGCATCTGATGATATGTTCGGTGCTCCAGAACCATTTTCCTGACCCGGACTTTTTTTGGAATCCCTCCTTATTTTGGAGGGCTCCGGCTTTCTCTTTCGGATACCGATGTGACTTTGGGGGTCACACGGTGCTTATGTGGAGCCCTAGACGCCAATTGTTGGCAGCCCCGACGTGAATTTTTTATGCCCAGACCAAATTTGTGATACTACCGATGGGAATTGTGGGTCCGAGCGCGATATTTGGTGGGACCGGTTCGAGTTTGCGGGGCGCGTTGTACTTAGCTGTGGCCCCAACGCGATCTTGGCGGTTCCTGTTGCAGATTTTCGGGCCTGGCGGAGAGAGATTTCTGGGGCCCGCCGTATTTACTTGGAGCCCCTACGCGAATTCCGGTGGACGGACCCGAATTTTTGTGGCCCGAGCGCGACTTTTGAAAGCCTGGGCTCGAATCTTGGGAGCATAACCCACTTAGGAGGGAGGGGGCATTTGTCCCTTTGATATGCCACTGCGGCCACCGAAGGAGTTTTTTTTTCAGCCGATGGCACCTTTCGGAGTATAAAAGCCCTCCGGGTAATTTTTGCCGGAACTGTTATTAATTTTCCGGTGCTGGGGTCGATTCGATCGAATCTCGGTGTGAACTTTTGGACATCGAGTTCTATTTTTTTTAAAGGTCTTGATGTGATATATTTAATGTGATAGCCTCCTTGACAATCATGTAGGCCTCCTTTGCAATCCAGGGGGCCTCCTTGATAATCCTGTGGGCCTCCTTTGTAATCCTGTGGGCCTCCTTTGCAATCCTGGGGGCCTCCTTTGCAATCATGGGGGTCTCCTTTGTAATCACGGGAGCCTCCTTTGCAATCCTGGGGGCTTCCTTTGCAATCCTGGAGGCCTCCTTTGCGATCCTGGGGGTCTCCTTTGCAATCCTGGGGCCTCCTTTGCAATCCTGTGGGCCTCCTTTGCAATCCGGGGGGCCTCCTTGATAATCCTGCGGGCCTCCTTTGCAATCCTGGGGGCCTCCTTTGTAATCCTGTGGGCCTCCTTTGCAATCCTGGAGGCCTCCTTGATAATCCTGTGGGCCTCCTTTGCAATCCTGGGTGCCTCCTTTGTAATCCTGTGGGCCTTTGCAATCCTGGGGGCCTCCTTTGCAATCCTGGGGGCCTCTTTGCAATCCTGGTGGCCTCCTTTGCAATCCTGGGGGCCTCCTTTGCAATCCTGGGGGCGTCCTTTGCAATCCTGGCGGCCTCCTTTGCAATACTGGGGGCCTCCATTGCAATCATGGGGGCCTGCTTTGTAATCACAGGGGTCTCCTTTGCAATCCTGTGGGCCTCCTTTGTAATCCTGGAGGCCTCCTTTGCAATCCTGTGGGCCTCCTTTGCAATCCTGAGGGCCTCCTTTGTAATTGGGGGCCTCCTTTACAATCCTGGGGGCCTCCTTTGCAATCCTGGGGGCCTCCTTCGCTAGCCTGGAGGCATCCTTCGCAATCCTGGGGGTCTCCTTTGCAATCCTGAGGCCTCCTTTGCAATCATGGGGGCCTCCTTTGCAATCCTGGAGTTCTTTGCAATCATGGGGCCTCCTTTGCAATCCTGGGGGCCTCCTTTGTAATCATGTGGGCCTTTGCAATCCTGGGGGCCTCCTTTGTAATCCTGGGGGCCTCCTTCGCAATCCTGGGGGCCTCCTTTGCTATCCTGGGGGCCTCCTTTGCAATCCTGGGGGCCTCCTTTGCAATCCTGGGGGCCTCCATCGCAATCCTGGGGGCCTCCTTTGCAATCATGGGGCCTCCTTTGCAATCCTGGGGGCCTCCTTCGCTAGCCTGGAGGCATCCTTCGCAATCCTGGGGGTCTACTTTGCAATCCTGGGGCCTCCTTTGCAATCCTGGGGGCCTCCTTTGCAATCCTGAGGGCCTCCTTTGCAATCCTGGAGACCTTTGCAATCCTGGGGGCCTCCTTTGCAATCCTGGGGGCCTCCTTTGCAATCCTGGGGCCTCCTTTGCAATCATGGGGGCCTCCTTCGTAATCACGGGGGCCTCCTTTGCAATCCTGGAGGCCTCCTTTGCAATCCTGGAGGCCTCCTTTGCAATCCTGGGGGTCTCCTTTACAATCCTGGGGGCCTCCTTTGTAATCACGGGGGCCTCCTTTGCAATCCTGGGGGCCTCCTTTGCATTCCTGGGGGCCTCCGTGCCAATTATTGGCACTCTCTTGATTTCTGGGGCCTGCTATCTTCTCCTAGGTGACTCCTTCTTCGAATTAGGGGCCTCCTCTCACGTCTTGGAGGCCTCCTCTCATGTCTCGTCGGCCTCCTTGCTCACTTTTTTATTGTGCATTTCCGGATAGGGGCCTCCTCAAATTTCAGGGGGGCGGCGCCCCCCAGTTTCACGACAGGGGGGCGACTGCCCCCCCCTGCCCCCCGGTGGCGACGCCCTTGTGTGTGTTTTTTTTTGTTTTTTTTTTTGTTTTTTTTTGTGTTTGTTTTTGTGTGTGTGTGTGTGTGTGTTTTTTTTGTTTTTTTTTTTTTTTTTTTTTTTTTTTTTTTTTTTTTTTTTTTTTTTTTTTATTGTTTTTTTTTTTCGGGGGGGGGAGAATTTTTGTTTTGTTGGGGGTGGTTTTTTTTTTTTTTTTTTTTTTTTTTTTTTTTGTTTTTTGTTTTGGGGGGTTTTGTTTTTTTTTTTTTTAAAAAAATTTTTTTTTTTTTTTTGTTTTTTTTTTTTATTTTTTTTTTTTTTTTTTTTTTTTTAGGGTAAGGGGGGTGTTGGGTATTTTTTCCTCCTTTTTTTTTTTTTGGGGGTGTGGCCAATTTGCGTTTAGAACGCAAGCAGGTTCTCTTGCCCAAGGATCGGCAGAGGGCGCACTCTTGATCACTTCTTGCGAAGTGAGGTAATTTAGAATAGATGCTACGGGAAAAGCTGCCTGAGGTCAATTTCACTATTGTTTTTGTACCCATGTAGTTTGCTACCAAACAGTGTGATGCAAATCACAAACTGTGTGGAATCACATTTCACAAAGGTCTTGGTTTATAGCCACACATTCAGACACAAGTTAGGATAGTTTCACAAATGATGTGGTTTTCCGATGCCTTTCGGTGATAAAGCAGCATACATATTCCAAAACAGTATCCTGTATTTCCAGTCATGATTAAGTGCTAAAAGTGCTGTCGAATGAATAATATAATGAATAATTCGAATACATGAGACTGAAGCAGGGGCGTCGCCACCGGGGGGCAGAGGGGGCAGTCGCCGCCCCCCCCCCTGCCGTGAAACTCCCCCCTGAAATTTGAGGAGGTCCCTATCCGGAAATGCATAGGAAAAAAATTGAGCAAGGAGGCCGACGAGACAGAAGATCATGCTGTCAAGGAGGCCCCAGGACTGGCAACGAGGCCCCAGGGGAAATCTAATCAGATTCCTATAAGATACGTAGGACAGAGATTTGGAGGAGGCCCCCAGGACGAAAAGGATGCCACCGAGACGGGCAAGAAGCCACCCAGGTTAGACAAGAAGGCTTCCGATGGGTGGCAGGATATTCTTAATTTGGAAAACGAGGCCCCCAAGATGAAAGAGGAGGCCTCTACAATAGAAAATCAGGAATGATAGGATATATTTCTCCGGACGCAAGAGGGAGCCCCAAGATGGGTAAGAAGGTCCCCATAGGAATGAGAGAAGGCTACTGAGACCAGCCAGATGAGGCCCATATTTCGGAAGAGGAGGACCCTAGGAGATAATATTTGGGACTATGACGCAAAAGCGCCCTGCTAAGAGGATAATGAGGCTCCAAACACAGGCGATGAGGCCTCCAAGACGTGAGAGGAGGCCCCTAATTTGAAAAAGGAGTTACCTATGAGAGGATAGGAGGCCCCAGAAATCAAGAGAGTGTCAACAATTGGCACGGAGGCCCCCAGGATTGCAAAGGAGGCCCCAGGATTGCAAAGGAGGCCCCCAGGATTGCAAAGGAGGCCCCAGGATGGCAAAGGAGGCGCCCAGGATTGCAAAGGAGGCCCCCAGGATTGCAAAGGAGGCCCCCAGGATTGCAAAGGAGGCCCCAGGATTGCAAACGAGGAGACACAAGAGGAGACATCCAAAACCTGTTTTAAAACAAACAGGAAATGAGACGAGACCCCTAAGACGCGAGAGGAGGCCTATAATTTGCAAGAAGAAGCCCCTAAGAAATGGTAGGAGTCGCGCCGGGGCTCCTGAAAATCACGCTGAGCCTGGAGTACCAAACATTAACGCCCGGACCATGAAAATCACGCTAGGGGCACGCCAGGTCGTACCATTCCCCAACAGTCTGACTGGGACACAAATGAAGCCGGGGCAACGAAAAACAATCCGGACATCGATAATCACTCTGGGACCCTAACAATGGCGCCAAAAGCCTCCAAAACGTATTGGACCCCCAAAAAGTGTCGAGGTCGCTAAAGCTAGCGCTAGGGATCCAAGCAAATGACGTTGGGATACAAAAAATTACATTGGACTAAAAAAAGTCGCGTCGCAGCTCTTCAAAATCATACTGGGGATCCATAGGATCGCGTCGGGCCCCCAAAAGTTACAGCTTCCCCAAAAATCAATTATCAATCGGAATGTCACTCTGCGGCCTCAAAAGTCGGATCAAATTCCCCCAAAAACCCATTGGGCACCGGAAAAAACGTGTCAGGGCACCGAAAAAATTGTGCCTTGGCCCCCAAAAGTCGCACTGGGGCCAACAAAATTCGCGTCGGTCCACTAGAATTCGCGCAGGGGGGCTCCAAATAAATACGGCGGGCCCCAGAAAACTCGCTCCGAGGCCCGAAAACCTGCAACAGGAACCGCCAAGATCGCGTTGGGGCCACAGCTAAGCACAACGCGTCCTGCAAACTCCAACCGGTCCCCCCAAATATCGCGCTCGGGACCCACAATTTCCATCGGTAGTCCCAAAAATTTGGTCTGGGCATCAAAAATTCACGTCGGGGTTCCCAAAAATTGGCGCCTAGGGCCCCACATAAGCAGAGTGTGACCCCAAAAATCGCATCGGTATCCGAGAAAGTCAAGCCGGAGCCCTCCAAAATATGGAGGGATCCCCCAAAAAATATATGTCCGGGTCAGGAAAAAGGCTCTGGAGCACCGAACATTCAGATGCTTTCATAAATCGCGTACGGCCCCGAAAAACATAATGGAGCTCGACAAAATCGAGGTGAGATACAAAAACATGGCGCCAGGGGCTCGAAAAAATCAGGCCGGGATTCAGACTTTAAAGAAAATTCAGAAGAAATCCACAAAAATCGCGTTGAGCCCAGAAAACGCGTTGGGTCCCCGGAACCATGCGCCTGGGCGCGATAAGTCGCGCTGGGACCCAGAAAATCGCACCGAAGCACTAAAATCGTACTGGGGCCCCACAAATGTGCGTCAGAAGCCCCAAATAAACACAGCGGAACCCTAAGAGCACAACGGGGCCGAAAATGCAACTGGCCCTCCAGAGTCCCGCAAAAAGCGACAGGGCCTTAAAACATGAGTTGCAGCCCTAAATAAACATGCCGGGAGCTCTAAAGGAAATACATCGAAAGTTCACAAGGCATACAGGTGCCATGCGACCGCACAAGGGCCTGAAAAAAGAGGCTGGGGACGCAAAAAGCAGCATGGTCCCAAAACGAACAAAAAGACCGGGCACTAAATAAACACATCGGGATCTTTGAAAACGCCCCGACACCTAAAAAAAAATAATCGGTGCACAAAAAACAACAACAACAAAACCCTCAAACGAGCAGGGGTTTCGAAGATGTGTTGGGCCCCTAACAAAAATGGATTGGAGCCCTAAGACACATCCGTAGACGAAGATAGACGAAACGGGTCCAAAAAAGAACACTGAGGCAGGGCCTCGGTTCGGTAGCCAATCTGGGAGCATATTTAATCAAAGAAGCATACGCCCATGGGGAAAAGCCGACATTGAGGTGGCAAATTCCCCTCACAAGCACACAGAACAACACCGATACTCTCATGTAAAATGGGAGGAATGATGTTTTTAAATGCATTTTCTTCCTACAAACTTGTCTTCGGTGATTACAGCCTGCATGATTAGAGCTTCCAAGCTTCAATACCTTCTCAACGTCATTTACAAAACTGTACAGCACAGCGACTGGTTTTGCGGTTATTTATGCATTGCCATTGTTACATTGTTGCATTGTTATTTATGCATTGTTGTTCAATGCTTGTTCTTGCCGTGAATTTATTCGCTGAGGATGTATTATTTTAGCTGGTGTGCTAGGTGCCTTGCAGCCAGCACTAAATGTTATAGCAATAAATGAATCCCTAAGATGGCGAACAGAAAACCAACTCAATCAACTTTTCGTCGTCACCTTCGCGAAATTGTCGTCCTAGGACTGAGAAATGATCGTTTAAGCTTACTTCTGACATCAAGCTGATGGGAATGACTGATGAACAGTAGTGATGAATCTAACTAAATTCAGTTAGACTTGGTGGACATAGAAGTGGGTTGATCAATGGGAGATATCTTTAAGATATGCTCAGCACCAGCCCCGCCAGCTCGCTGCAATCTAGAGGCCAACGTGAAGATTCTTCTGGTCGAGAAAGCATTAAGACATTGGTTTGTTTTGGCACTTGGGTATTTATCACATACTACATAGTTATACCCTGGTATGGCTCAGTTCTCAGGGGAAAAAAACGATTATTGCTATTTCGTTTGGCGTAAATGATGCACCATGCCAAGAGCAAACAAGACATCAATATGAAATCATGTTTCCCATTCTTGAACCATACTAAGAGCCTAAAAAAACAATAGGAGGCCCTAACACAGTGGAGGCCCCTTTCGGGGAGCAGGAGGCCCCCTTTCAACATTGCCCCCCCTGGAAGTATTTTGTGGCGACGCCACTAGACCGAACAATGTAAAATATGATATTTTATTTGAGACCATGTCATTCAATTGCATCAACCTTGAAAAGAAAATCAGCTGAGATCGGAATGTAAACAAACAACCTGCAATCCGTCGCAGCCTTTCAAATATTGACATTGTCGTTGACGGTGCAACCATAAAGACCAATGTAGAGAACAGGTTCAACTGCTGAAATTATACTACAAAGAAAGAACAAGCATGTAAGTACCACATACCCTGATTCGTTTGGGCATAAATAAAGTAAAAATGATATGGCATAAATATTTGGAGGGCCAACGTCAGCACCATGGGTACAGAATCTGACGGAGTCGGTGTAGGGAATGAGGTGCCCTGACACTGAGGGCCTCAGCTCACATTCTAACCATACCCTCCCACAGTCAAGGTGCATTCCCCATTCCTCGAGCATTACTGGGGTGGGGTGGAGGGGGAAGAACTCGGAAGGTTGGATTTGGCACCCATTGACGTCAATGTTAAGCCCCCCCCAGTGATGGGTCCAGGGGAGAGGTGACCAGATTTAGCAGGGAGTGGGCGGTACCCCAACTCCACCCGTCATCTCCCCTGATCCGCCGCCTGTGGTGGATAAATGGAGTGTTTGTGATCTTCCTTGATCTCCCCTGATGGTCGCGAGATCCGCTAAATCCCCGGCTGTTCGCCGCGGCTGAACTTCGTCGAAAAAGTCAAGAAATCAAATTCATTCAACTGTCCTGTACTGGCACTGCTCTCGACCAACCTAGAACGTATGAAATCAGAAACAGTTTATTTACCGCGAATGTTGACAATCAAGAACCTTCGTGAAATGCAAACGATGTAATAACACACATTTTCCATAGTTTATGATTAACCAACGAGGTACTTCGGATTTTGTAATTTTGTTAGCTTGTGATGTTAGTGAAATGTCATCTTTACAAATAACAACACAAACGGCGTATTCACACCGAATTTGGTGTGAATACGCTGCTTGTGATTTTGGTGAAATTGGTCCCTGGGTGTTCCTTCTAGTTTCCCGTTCTACATTTGCCAGCATACCTGCTACCTGCTTACCTGCCGTCGATCGGCCTTGCGCATGCATTTGATGAGGATGCACATGTATTTGATCAGAATACACACCGATCTAGTGCTGACGACTCGACAGCCCCCCCCCCGCGATGGATACAGAAGAGAGGGGACCAGATTTAGCAGGGAATGGGTGGTACCCCAACTCCGCCCCTCACCTCCCCTGTCCCGTCGCTTGTGGTGGATAAAGGTGGTGTTTCACTCATCCGCATCAATGGTATGCGGATATATTCACTCGTTAAATGGTAATGCAGTTTGTCAGGTTGGGCATTGTTAAGACGTCTGGTGGTTGCGGACTTCCGTACTATTGCTAAAAAAAACATCGCACAAAGTCATATATATGAGTCTTGCAACCAATTACGTCAGTCCCCGCTCTGCAAACTAGGAGAAAACCTCGCGTCACGTCACTGGTTCACCTTGGCCTGGCCTAAGATCGCGTTTCCGGCTACTTAAACATTTCTGGATCTCTCCCTCTCTCCCCACCCTCCACCAAGAAGGGATGCTGAAACCTTAGAAAAAGCAGAGGGACAAGAGATGCATTTCAAAGTCGAATCCTTCCGTATACCGCTGTATGCTCAATGTGTGTGTGTGTGAAAATGTGTTCAATGACTTCTGAACTGTTTCTACGCCTAAATCTGTTCCCTTCCTGCATGGGTGTAACACAGGGTTAAAATAATGGTTTTTCGTTAGGTGTCAGATGTCTAAACGAGCACAGTAGGATGTCGAAATTTCACATGGAATTAGTGTCATTTAAAATGCTTTTGATGTCTCAGACTCAAATTTGAGCCAATGGTGTAGGTACTTACGGCTGTACCTTTATCATTTGTTTTGAGATTCATAATTTAAGAACTATATTCTGGATAAGGAGAATAATAACTGTGCTATAAACTGCTATTGTATGCCATATCACATTGTAGGTAATCCCTTTACCTGAAATTGCATTGCGAAATATTCGCGTGTCACCATTCCTTGTCAAGAGCATGCACATGCTACTTATAAACGAGATGCTGTTAGAAAGGACACACAAAGACTTCATAAGCATGCATCAAGGAGCAGGATGTCGATACTTATTGCGGAAGGATGTCGATTGAGTGTTCAGAAAGTGGTATATTCCACCATATTTCACGAATAATTTATCACTGGTGTAACAAGTGGGTGTCTGGGGGTACAGGTACCCCAAAATCCTTAGAAGTAAACGCTTTGACGTCGCTATCCCCATGCCTACCTGTTGAGTAGAGCCCAAACTAAGATATTCAAACCGGTTGTAGATACATCTAAAGCTTCTGCTTTACACCATATTTCAGCAATTTAAAAATAGAACTGACAGTTCCGCCAAGTATATCTTTGCTTAACATCGTGGAATCATACAGCTCAGTATCATACAGCCCCCTCGCCTGCAGCAGGAAGCATGCTCGGGAAGGCACTGCTGGCAAGTACCGAGTGCGCAGAGCAAGTCCAAACACTAAATCTGACCCGACTTGCTGCATGACCTCTGCAGTCGATGCGCCCCTAAACCCCCAAATCTGACCGTCCACCAACCGGGGTCGGGGGCCGGACTCGGATCGGCATCATAGCCAGCTCGACGCGGAAACTGATCCAGATCCCGCGGAAACTCATCCAGATCCACACGGAAACTCACCCAATACCTCTGTCATCCACAGAAACTCATCCAGATCCACACGGAAACTCACCCAAAACCTCTGTCATCCACAGAAACTCATCCAGATCCCCGCGGGACATCGTCCAGATCCCCGGAAACTCGTCCAGTGCTCCTGTCACCCATAGAGACTCGCCCGAATTTTTATTAAAATGTGTCCAGAGCTCACTGCTCGCCGTCCCGGCCGCTCGGTGGCCAGGTAGCTACCGTTCAGCGTTCACTGCTCGCTGTCCCGGCCGATCGGTGGTCAGGTAGCCACCGTTCAGTGTTCACTGCTCGCCGTCCCGGCCGCTCGGTGGTCAGGTAGCTACCGTTCAGCGTTCACTGCTCGCCGTCCCGGCCGCTCGGTGGTCAGGTAGCCACCGTTCAGCGTTCACTGCTCGCCGTCCCGGCCGCTCGGTGACCAGGTAGCTACCGTTCAGCGTTCACTGCTCGCCGTCCCGGCCGCTCGGTGGTCAGGTAGCCACCGTTCAGCGTTCACTGCTCGCCGTCCCGGCCGCTCGGTGGTCAGGTAGCCACCGTTCAGCGTTCACTGCTCGCCGTCCCGGCCGCTCGGTGGCCAGGTAGCTGGCGTTTGCGCTGTGTTCTGGCCGGAGCACGCGAGAGCGGCGCCTTTGTGCCGCACATGGTGTGTGTGTGGCGGTGGCGGCGGTGAGTCACAATAGCCGGGCCATCAGTGTCGTCTGCGGCCGCGCCGCCGCGCCACCGAACACAGACCAGCCGTCGTATCAGCCGTGTCCATCTGCACTGCCGCCAGCCGACCGCCGAGCTCGGCCGACAGAAGCCACCAGCACCCCCCGTCTTACACGCTGGTGATGTCTTGGGTGGTGATATCACGCTCTCTTATCTCCCCAAGTATCACGCTGGTGATGTCTCTACTTGGGCACGGATCCCGGCAGAAGCCAGGGAGCAAAACAGCACGCCCTATATGGACTTGTGTCCCGTCCTGCCTCCGGCCCACAGGCTTCTGAACGAAGATCAGCATATCGTCTGTAGTTTTTTTATTTTTTGTTGCGAGCTACCATACCAATAAGCGCGTTAATTTGGCTTCGATACGGCGTTCTGGTAACAGCGCTGGAATAGAGTTCAGCCAGCTGTATCCCATAAACAGAGTACAGCCAGCTGTATCCCATAGACAGAGGATACCCAGCCGCATCCCATAAACAGAGGACAGCCAGCTGTATATAGACAGAGGACATCCAGTAATATGCCATAAACAGAGGACAGCCAGCTGTGTCCCATAAACAGAGAACAGCCAGCTGCATCCTAGAAACGACAGCCAGTTGTGTCCCATAAACACTAATTCGGTAGCACTACGTGGAAGAGATTGGTACGTTATGGGATCGGTGGTTGGCAGGACTTCTGCCGACCTTTGATCTGCAATTGCTCGGCCGGTTAAAAAAGCAGTAACCTGAAGTACTCATAATTTCATCCTCTCATCGGTTGGCAGAGCTTCACAGAGCTAAGAAGCTATTAGAAAGAATTCAACTTCCACATGATACAGGTAGGTATTACTAATGCTTGTTGAACCGTACTGTCCAGAGGTTGCCATACCTGCATGGGCCTTATGTTGAATTGCAGAGGATCTTCAAACGAAGGCTTGCGGCCATGGCTGGAGCCGCTCCACATCACACGCGATGGTGCCCCTCCTATGTCTCTCGCCTCGTCTCTTTCGGTAAGATCACGTCTGAGCGGACGAAGCGTCGGGCAGCACCGCCTGTTCGACAGGTCCAGTCGGCATTCAGGAAACGCCGGCGCGTCGCTCATCGCAGGGCGTGCTGCGGCATTTTTAGCCGGCGACAAATCCCTACAATCCGTGCGACCCGGCACTGCTTGCTCCGCGCCAGCCGACCACCAGAGGGGAGCGTCCTCTCGGGCTGCATGTCTCTCATAGCTGACGGCACCGACACACTCGCAGACAATGGCCAGCCAATGGCAGTCCAGCCGACGTCGCCGCCGCCAGCTGGGATTTGTTTTTCTTTTCTCGCCTGCTGAGATTTCAGTTGGTCCGAGGTATGCGCCCCGCCGGCCGTCGAGCTGCATGTGAGCTACGCTGGGACGATGACACCCAGACACCAAACAAAGGATGGCGTCATCGCTGGGCGATACCTTCTCTTTTGCCAAAATTGATGCTTCCACAGCTTTTTTTGCCCCCACTAAATTTGGAGGCAATCCTCCACGGATAGCCGCTGGTTTGTTGTCGAGTTTGGTTTTCACGTACCGTCGTAACCATGTATCGGCGTACATGAATTACGTCACCGAATTAGTTCACAACTTAGCTGACCTTCACTCTTAGTTTAATTTTGTACGATGATGATGCGTAGGAGCAACATCTGGCCAGTGATGTGGATTGGATGTGGATGCGCACGCATAATGAATTGCACGCCGATCACACCGGCCACCTTTGTAGTGTACCTATGCGATGTGCCCACTGCGATGCGTGGGCACATCGCAGGTAACCATATGTAGACATTATTGCTCACGCTTCATCAGCTCTAAGCTGACGGAGCTTTCGTAGTTTTCGTTAAACATTGCCATCATTGCGTAATTGCGTCCGCACATTCGCCTCCCAGAAAGTCGCCGTTCGGTGGGAAAATGGAACACCGCTTACACATTCGGGTAGAACGCTTTTCATTATCCGTCATTATTGAGCAACTCCTAACAAGATATGTTCCCGGAAAATGAATTGGAACGATTCACAATGAACACTCGCAATGCCAGAGGATGCCATCGGCATTCCTAAACATGTATTTAGACAAAAAAATCAGCCACAGCGAACCATGGTCGATCCGCAGGTGCATCTGTGGCATGCGCTGATTACAGGTCAAACAACCTGCACAACTTCAAGAGTTCGCTTCCTCTCGTGCTGGTCATGCCAATCAACGGCCGCTTGCGACTTCACACAGCCAGTCTTCCCACAGCCACCCTTCACGCCTCACACAGACAGTCGTCTCTATATCCAGAATGCCAACGTCCAATTTGTAACCGGCTCTGAACATGATACTAATGTGCGGCGATAATGACGATAATATTTTCCGGCTTAAGTTGGCGTGATTGCCGGTTGTAAACGAGGCGGTCAGACTGGTCGGACGGCTGTTCCGGTAGCTGGCGGTGCGCGACACGCAAGTGCGTCCGCAGCGGCCGTCCGCAGCGGCGCAGCGGCAGCCGGCGCAGCGGCAGCCGGCGCGCCCGACTGTCGTGGGAAGCGCAGCGCTCGTCCGTTCAACCCGTCGGCCGTTGCAGGCGCTCGGAGCTGCCCAGTTTCACGACAGAAGAAAACAACAGGCGGGCGGCGGCGGCCGGCCGAACGGCCGCATCTCGGCCGCGGCGGGTGGCGCCCGGCCCGACCCAGATCTGTCGCCAATCGCGACCGCACCGGCGTGCCGGCCGGCCCGTGATGACCGGAAGCCGGCGCTGTTGCGAGTCGACGCGCCGGCGCCGCGACCCGGCGGCGGCGCGGCGCCGCCGGCCACCGCGGCCGCCACCGCCGTGCGGCTTCCGCGCTAAACGCCGCGCCTGCCGTCTCCACCCACCAAGCCACCGGCCCACCCACCGGCGCCGCAAAACCAAACATCGGAACGGCGGCGGCCGCGCGGCGCGCCGCCGCCCCCGAAATATGTCAATTCCAGCGGCGGTCTCATTAGCGGCGTTTTGGGCAGCGGCGGTGGGCGTTTGTGCCGATAATGAGCGGGTTTAATCTGCGGCCGTCCTGCGCCGACCCGTTAATAGTCGCTGCGGCCAGGAAGCCGACTGTCACCAGCCGCAGAATTGATGGCATTTGCGGGCGAGCGGCGACTGCAGGTGTCGTCCGAGTAGTCTCGACGCTCGGCACCTCTTTATGCGCCATTAGCTCCTGGTGATGGAGCCGGTGTTGATGCCGGCCCCTCGTGATGCTGCGAGGTCAGCCAGGTGATCAGCATCGGTGTGTCCGGGTGGTAAGGGGGCGTCGGTGATCAGCATCGGTGAGTGCGTGTGGCAAGGGGTGTAGGTGATCAGCATCGGTGTGTCCGGGTGGGTGGTAAGGGGGCGTCGGTGATCAGCATCGGCGGGTACAGGTGGCAAGGGGTGTAGGTGATCAGCATCCGTGGGTGCAGGTGGCAATGGAAAGGGGGTTGGCGATCAGCAGCGGCGGGTGCAGGTGGCAATGGGGTGAAAGTGACTTGCAGCGGAGGCTACAGGCGGCCAGGAGCGGTGGGCCCAGGTGACGGGCAGCAGTAGCCACAGACGGCAGGGACGTGGACGGTGAGGAGCCGACTGGACGGCCATCCAATGTGCTGTAATGGCGACCGGCCTGAGAACGCCGCAGTCGCCGCCGGCGCCGGTGCGTCTCTCACAGGCGGATTAATTCGGTCCGACTGGCGGCACCAGCTTGTTTGATCCAATCCTGCGTGAATTCGACCCACTTAAATTGGGTAATTTCAATAGTTTTGTGTAATGATGACGCATTGTGTTGGACGACCGGTGCTGGCGGCGGCGCACCACCCACCAGTCCGTGAAATCATAGGTGCCGACGCCTATGCGGGCACACAGGTAGTCCGTCGGCGACAGGAGCGCGTCACACTGTGACATACACGTCACATTGTGACATACACATCACATTGTGACATACACGTCACATTGTGACATACAGGCGGCGGCGGTACGGCCGACACAGGTAAATAGTCCTTCGGCGACAGTAGCGCGTCACATTGTGACATACACGTCACATTGTGACATACACGTCACATTGTGACATACACATCACATTGTGACATACACGTCACATTGTGACATACAGGCGGCGGCGGTACGGCCGACACAGGTAAATAGTCCTTCGGCGACAGTAGTGCGTCACATTGTGACATACACGTCATATTATGACATACACATCACATTGTGACATACACGTCACATTGTGACATACACGTCACATTGTGACATACAGGCGGCGGCGGTACGGCCGACACAGGTAAATAGTCCTTCGGCGACAGTAGTGCGTCACATTGTGACATACACGTCATATTATGACATACACGTCACATTGTGACATACAGGCGGCGGCGGGTAAGGCCGCGCCGCGCGCCAGCAGAGCGGTCGCGGCGGTCCGGGCTGCCGCTCTGTGGCGACGGGTCACGCAGCGCGGCCGACCCGTGCGACCCCCCCCCAACAACCCCACCGCCGCACACAGCCGGCGGCACGTCGACGCACTTTTACAGCCGGCGCCCGGTGGTTTGTGGTAATGGCGGCGGCGGCGCCACCGTGTCGGCCCTCGGCCATACTAACGGCCGATACACAGTCGGTCACTCTCTCAGCTGGCCCGACCTCGGCCATACTGACGGCCGATACACAGTCGGTCAATCTATCCAGTAGGTCATTCTCTCAGCTGGCCCGGCCTCGGCCGCACTGACCGCCGATGCACAGTCGGTCACTCTCTCAGCTGGCCCGGCCTCGGCCGCCGACAACGTTGTCATCTGGTGCGCCATCGGATACACTGTCACCGCTCCATCGCGACGGAAATCGTCGCCTGGTCTACCGTCAGATATACTGTCACTGTCACCTGGCCCAGCACAGGACACACTGTCATCTGGCCCAGCACGGGACACGCTGTCATATAGCCCAGCACAGGACACACTGTCATCTGGCCCAGCACGGGACACACTGTCATCTGGCCCAGCACGGGACACGCTGTCATATAGCCCAGCACGGGACACACTGTCATCTGGCCCGGCACGGGCACACTGTCATGTGGCCCAGCACGGGACACACTGTCATCTGGCCCAGCACGGGACACACTGTCATCTGGCCCAGCACAGGACACACTGTCATCTGGCCCAGCACGGGACACGCTGTCATATAGCCCAGCACGGGACACACTGTCATCTGGCCCGGCACGGGCACACTGTCATCTGGCCCAGCACGGGACACACTGTCATCTGGCCCAGCACGGGACACACTGTCATCTGGCCCAGCACGGGACACGCTGTCATATAGCCCAGCACGGGACACACTGTCATCTGGCCCGGCACGGGCACACTGTCATATAACCCAGCACGGGACACACTGTCATATAGCCCAGCATGGAACACACTGTCATATAGCCCAGCACGGGACACACTGCCATATAGTCCAGCACGGGACACACTGTCATATAACCCAGCACGGGACACACTGTCATATAGCCCAGCATGGAACACACTGCCATATAGCCCAGCACGGGACACACTGTCATCTGGCCCAGCACGGGACACACTGTCATCTGGCCCAGCACAGGACACACTGTCATCTGGCCCAGCACGGGACGCACTGTCATCTGGCCCGACACCGGACACACTGTCATCTGGCCCAGCACGGGACACACTGTCATCTGGCCCAGCACGGGACACACTGCCATATAGCCCAGCACGGGACACACTGCCATATAGCCCAGCACGGGACATACTGTCATCTGGCCCAGCACGGGACACACTGTCATATAGCCCAGTACGAGACATACTGTCATCTGACCCGGCACGGGACATACTGTCATCTGGCCCAGCACGGGATTCACTGTCATCTGGCCCGACACGGGACACACTGTCATATAGCCCAGTACGAGACATACTGTCATCTGGCCCAGCACGGGACACACTGTCATATAGCCCAGTACGAGACATACTGTCATCTGACCCGGCACGGGACACGCTGTCATCTGGCCCGGCACGGGACACACTGCCATCTGGCCCGACACCGGACACACTGTCATATAGCCCAGCACGAGACACACTGTCATCTGGCCCGGCACGGGACACACTGTCATCTGGCCCGGCACGGGACACACTGCCATATAGCCCAGCATGGGACATACTGTCATATAGCCCAGCACGGGACTCACTGTCATCTGGCCCGACACGGGACACACTGTCATATAGCCCAGTACGAGACATACTGTCATCTGACCCGGCACGGGACACACTGTCATCTGGCCCGGCACGGGACACACTGCCATATAGCCCAGCACGAGACACACTGTCATCTGGCCCGGCACGGGCACACTGTCATCTGGCCCGGCACGGGACACACTGTCATCTGGCCCGGCACGGGACACACTGCCATATAGCCCAGCACGGGACACACTGTCATCTGGCCCGGCACGGGACACACTGCCATATAGCCCAGCACGGGACATACTGTCATATAGCCCAGCACGGGACATACTGTCATCTGGTCCGGCACGGGACACGCTGTCATATAGCCCAGCACGGGACACACTGTCATCTGGCCCGGCACGGGACACACTGCCATATAGCCCAGCATGGGACACACTGTCATCTGGCCCGGCACGGGACACACTGCCATATAGCCCAGCACGGGACATACTGTCATCTGGTCCGGCACGGGACACACTGTCATATAGCCCAGCATGGGACACACTGTC
Organism: Ashinkailepas kermadecensis; assembly: GCA_034440615.1. NCBI lineage: Eukaryota > Metazoa > Arthropoda > Thecostraca > Neolepadidae > Ashinkailepas > Ashinkailepas kermadecensis. Next base: position 443,325 of record JAOTOM010004918.1, on the reverse strand, counting down.
ATCTGGCCCGGCACGGGACACACTGTCATCTGGCCCGGCACGGGACACACTGTCATATAGCCCAGCACGGGACACACTGTCATCTGGCCCGACACCGGACACACTGTCATATAGCCCAGCACGGGACATACTGTCATCTGGCCCGACACCGGACACACTGTCATATAGCCCAGCACGGGACACACTGTCATCTGGCCCGGCACGGGACACACTGTCATATAGCCCAGCACGGGACACACTGTCATCTGGCCCGACACCGGACACACTGTCATATAGCCCAGCACGGGACATACTGTCATCTGGTCCGGCACGGGACACACTGTCATATAGCCCAGCACGGGACACACTGTCATCTGGCCCGGCACGGGACACACTGTCATATAGCCCAGCACGAGACACACTGTCATCTGGCCCGACACCGGACACACTGTCATATAGCCCAGCATGGGACACACTGTCATCTGGCCCGGCACGGGACACACTGTCATATAGCCCAGCACGGGACACACTGTCATCTGGCCCGGCACGGGACACACTGTCATATAGCCCAGCACGGGACACACTGTCATCTGGCCCGACACCGGACACACTGTCATATAGCCCAGCACGGGACATACTGTCATCTGGCCCGGCACGGGACACACTGTCACCGGGTCACTGGCTGATGACGACACACGGATTACCATGAAGACCCACCCACACCATCAACCAAACACAATTCGAGTGATCCGGCATATCGCATTTCCATTATTATCGACTTAAGCAACACCTGGCCACACGTGGGCATGAATGGCGCGGCTTTACCTCTCTTTGTTCCTCTGTTTTGAACACCGGATACTTGACGTGGCTACCAGCAAAAGTGCCGATATAAAGCGAGGGTGTGCGGGTTAAGGCGAAGGTGGGCCCACTGATTTCACGCAACAACCACAGGTATAATTGTATGGTCCCAAAAGTAGTGGAAATTTTGCAATATGTGTTCCTGTAACCCTAATCCCGCAGGTAGCGGCGTCCATAATTCAGCAGCAAGTGGTTTCTTGTATCACTACAGCCATCGCACACCTATTTTATCACCCGAAAAAAAACCTGCCTAAGTGTGATATTGATTTTAACGCAGACGTTCGTGAAATGTGCACATCCGGAACTGCAAACGCTCACGCAATGATGAACGACATATGGGCGGTAGCATAACACGCGCGCCACTTCAAGCAAATTCCGGAAATCGCCTAACAAGCTGGCGGCGCGCACCCGACAGCGGAAGATTCGGGGAAGATGGTGCGCCGGCCGTCGGCGCGCGTCGCGCCATAAACACGCGCGTAAATTCCGGCCAATCGCGCGCCGCGCCGTCGTGAAACCACCGACGCAGCGGCGACGAGCAACATTAGCCGTGCTTGCAGCGCTGAGAACGGCCGGCGCCATGAGCCGCACGGCGCCTGTGTGATGTTCACAGACGCGCGCGCCGCGCACCACCGCTCCCAATGACAATCAAACTGTTTTCCCATTTGCTGCTGAGAAAGCAGCTGCGGCCGGCCCGGCCGGCGCCGTCGCTCGGCGCATACGCTGCGGTATCGCGTAAGAAGTCGACGCTCTGAAAGTGCTTTCCTAAAACACACGAAGTATGGGCCCGTTTGTTCCGCTCTGGGGCGCTCAACGACAGCGGCGTCAGTCGCAGCGACGTTTATCGGTGTGCCCACCTGCGGTGACGGTGCACGGCCGCTTTCAGGGAACGTCTGTCTTCCGGCAACCGTGGCATATGGCAGCCTTGTTGTTCCGAACTGTTCGGAGGCGGGTGATTTAAGTCGGCCGGGAATGTGTTCCAATTTTCATAATCAGCCGTGCGAACCTTGCCGATGCTCGCATTGCTGCACTCGATGGAATTATGTGACAACTGTAAGCTTCAGTTGTTACCATAATTAGAAAACAAACCCTGAACGAGGCATTGACACGATATGGTCTGATTCAGGTGCTCAAACTGAAGACGGGGAGGAGCTCGAAGCTGTTCGATATTCGCCAGCCTGGGTCGCCCGGCGTCGACACACTCCCCGGTGGTGACGAATGGCCCCCTGCACAGATGGGGGCGCCATGCTGCGTACGGTACCTTCCCAGAACGGGCTGCCGCTGTTTGCACAGTGTCGATAACATCGCACGCAGCGTCAGGCAAACAGTGCTGATCATTACTGGCTGTCCCCACAGCACTGCCACCGCGACCGGTGGGGTGGATGGGGGAGGGGGACAGATGATGGGCGAATTGTCCCAGAGCCCTTCCACCTGGTGAGCATAAGGGAGTAGCACCGGGCGTACGAGCGGCTATAGGTCCGTGTGAAAACCAAGATAATCGTGGGTGTATGGTGAGCGCAGCAGACATTACGCCTCAAAGTTATAATACTCATGGGCGTAGGAACGTCTGAAATGTGTGTATATGTGGGGGAGGGAGCAGGTCCAAGAAATGATTGGACCGGGGGAGAGGCTGCAGTATGAAAATTGTAAGAACTCAGAAACTGGAGTCTTTTATGAACTTACAAAGTATTTAATTGGTATGCTTATTTTGTTTCACGTGGAGAATGTCGTCTGGGCGCAAAACACGCCATCAATAAACTGACACTCTGAGCACCCCAAGTTTTAGTCTTAGTCAGGACTCAATATTTACTTCATGTCTTTTTGTGGATATGTTAGTGTTCTTATTGGTGAAAACTTCCAATCCAATATTTCCATAGGCTGGCGAAAATGCCGAAATACAGGCTGAAATATCACGTGAGGTCACGTGATAGTCATCGGTAGATTTTGCAACTCGGACGCAAAGAAGATTAAACACAGTGGTCCTCGTGTGCTTTTGTTAATAAAGTTATGGCCAAGTAATTTACAAATACAGACTACATGTAGATGTACTTGGTGTTGTTTTATCCGGCCCGTAATACAATTGAGGGGTTACTCTTCTTCAAATTAGGCTACAATTGATCATTTGTCGATCCTGCACGGGTAATTACCAGACAAAAAAAAACACTTGTTGCGCACAACAAACGCACAGTAAGCCTGCCACAATGATACAGCCCATATGGTAGCATGTGGTGCTTCCAAACCGAGTGGAAGACCACAGCAACAAAGTTGCTTTGTTCACACTGTATACAAATGCTAATGAATATGAAGAGTAGCAGGACTTCGCATCTAGTTCGGGGTGCTCCAGCACCAGCAACTTTCCTTTGAGTACTGCCAAGGATTCTTGAGAGCACCACCACCGTTTTCACGGAGCACACCCAAGTTGTGTCGGTCACGACTAGTGAGCTTAGAACCGCATCAATTTGTGCTGCAGATATCACAGTGGTTCAGTCCGTGGCAGCAGTTGGCTGGCCAGGTGGGTTACGGTACCTAACCGGGTGCTGCAGATATCACAGTGGTTCAGTCCGTGGCAGCAGTTGGCTGGCCAGGTGGGTTACGGTACCTAACCGGGTGCTGCAGATATCACAGCGGTTCAGTCCGTGGCAGCAGTTGGCTGGCCAGGTGGGTTACGGTACCTAACCTGGTGCTGCAGATATCACAGCGGTTCAGTCCGTGGCAGCAGTTGGCTGGCCAGGTGGGTTACGGTACCTAACCGGGTGCTGCAGATATCACAGCGGTTCAGTCCGTGGCAGCAGTTGGCTGGCCAGGTGGGTTACGGTACCTAACCGGGTGCTGCAGATATCACAGTGGTTCAGTCCGTGGCAGCAGTTGGCTGGCCAGGTGGGTTACGGTACCTAACCGGGTGCTGCAGATATCACAGCGGTTCAGTCCGTGGCAGCAGTTGGCTGGCCAGGTGGGTTACGGTACCTAACCGGGTGCTGCAGATATCACAGCGGTTCAGTCCGTGGCAGCAGTTGGCTGGCCAGGTGGGTTACGGTACCTAACCGGGTGCTGCAGATATCACAGCGGTTCAGTCCGTGGCAGCAGTTGGCTGGCCAGGTGGGTTACGGTACCGAACCTAATGATTAGATTAATGATTAGTCTGAAAGGCTACACGAGAAAAGCATGGTTTTGAATCGACCGATCAGGATTACTTTAAATGCTTACGAAACATTATAATCAAAACAAGCAATTTGAATAGTCCATAAAATACCAAAAGTGCGACTTAGGCATCCGTTTTTGGCTGCGAACTGTGAGGCAGCCTTGGTGGCGAACAACTCCGGGCCAAATGGAGGACTATGTGTTAGTGGATCTAACAAATAGGACGTTTTGACCGATCCTGCCTTGCCTTGGCCAACTCGTGGCATCCGCGCCAGTTTGGGTGTCTCTGTGCCACCACCGCTGGGTTGAATGTAGATAGATAATTGATCAATTTGGGATTGACCAGGAGACTTGTTGTGAGCACCTGTTAGGACAGCAAGATGCCTAATCATTTAACAGCTTAATTTACACAAAACGACGCTGCAAACATGACCAAGAGACTGAAAGCACTGAAGGAACAATATCCCTCCCTACCATGCGAACCTCGCTGGATTGCTTGTTGATTTTGTTTATCTTTGTACTGTTTGATTGGCTACCCTCTCTCTTCAAACAACAGTTAGCGTCTACCATTTTTGTAAATTCCACTTTGGAAGGGAAATGAACAAAAAAAATGTTTGGAGAAATTGCTATGCAATAATAAATGACAAACCTGGAATTGTACAATAACGAACAATACATATATTATTATTCGAGGTATCGTATTTCATGATATCGCATTCTATCTTATTCAACAAAAGAAAGTAAGAAAGGAAATCACGAAATTTCCCGACAGTTAACTCTACGATATTTTGTTTTTTTCCGGACACAAAAATAAGTCCCGGAGTCTGAAAGTGAAGTAACCGAACTATGAGTAATTTTATTTTGGGTGAAGGGCTGTGAGTGGAGGCAGGGGTGAAGGGATGTGGGTGGAGGCAGGGGTGAAGGACTGTGGGTGGAGGCAGGGGTGAAGGGCTGTGGGTGGAGGCAGGGGTGAATGGATGTGGGTGGAGGCAGGGGTGAAGGGATGTGGGTGGAGGCAGGGGTGAAGGGATGTGGGTGGAGGCAGGGGTGAAGGGATGTGGGTGGAGGCAGGGGTGAAGGGATGTGGGTGGAGGCAGGGGTGAAGAGCTGTGGGTGGAGGCAGGGGTGAAGGGATGTGGGTGGAGGCAGGGGTGAAGGGCTGTGGGTGGAGGCAGGGGTGAAGGGTTGTGAGCGTCAGCTGTAGCGTAACCCCTGGTCTGTCGGTTTCGGCTGTGACGCGACCTCTGGACTGTGAGTGCCGGCTGTAGCGTGACCCCTGGTCTGTGGGTGTCGGCTGTGACGCGATCTCTGGACTGTGAGTGCCGGCTGTAGCGTGACCCCTGGTCTGTGGGTGTCGGCTGTGACGCGATCTCTGGACTGTGAGTGCCGGCAGTAGCGTGACAGTAGTGTGTCTGTGAGTGCCGGCTGTAACTTGACCTTTTGGCTGTGAGTGCCGGCTGTAGCGTGACCTTTTGGTTGTGAGTACCGGTTGTAGCGTGACCTTTGGGCTGTGAGTGCCGGCAGTAGCGTGACTCCTGGTCTGTGAGTGTCGGCTGTGGCGTGACCTTTGGGCTGTTATTGCTGGCTGTAGCGTGACCTTTGTGCTGTGAGTGCCGGCAGTAGCGTGGCCATGGAGCGATGAGTGTCAGCTGCGACATGACCGTGAGGTGGTGGACCGTGGTCGGCGTGTGTCGGTTGAGTGCGTTACTGTCCAGCCGGCGCATCCTGAGTGTCTACCGTCGCGTGACTCCCGCTGGGCTGCCCCGGCAGCGGCGCCGCTCGCTATTTCACCTGAGTAAGGACACAAATGACGGCCGAATATAAGTGTGTGCCGATCAAAGGCCACCGCTGATGAGTAGCTGGTGACGGCCCCGGCCACGGCCTGGGTCACGGCCGGGCCAGGGATGGTGCCAGACACTGCAGGACGGTGAGACCAGGGGTCTGTTCCCGTGGCTCCACTAACCTCCACAAACCTCCACTGGTCGTTCCCGTCGCAAATCCGGTGGAGATTTTTCCTCCACCAACCTCCACCAGTGGAGCAAAAGCTCCACCAGCCCAGGAGCAGGGTCCAATTGTGATCTTTTAGTTGAGCTCAATCACGGCGCACTTGCGCCATATATTTGCGCGTAAATAACGTCCTCCATCATACGAATCTCATCTTCATGCATCAACTGAATACCAGGATCATCCTTTGCAAAGGAAGTATGAAATTACTACTACAACTATGAACAATAATCGAAGTAACAGATGCAGACCACAAAACATCATTTTTAGGCCTTTGATCTACGTCATTCGGCCTAAGGGAAGATGTTACTTTACCGGCCGGATCCGCCACAATTCCCATGCCCAGAAGTACCGCCGTTCTCCCGGCGCCGACTAAAATCCTACTCGAGCCCGATCGACGAGGTCAGGCAAGTTGAGATGAGGAAAAGTCAGCATCGGGTAGAGAAGCGCCTCGGGGCCGAGGGAGCCCGGCGGGTCCAGACACGAGATTATATGCTGTACGTTAAGAAGGCAGGCTGTAACCAACCGCAAAACAGGGGGAGACTATGCTCAACCGAGAGGGAAGAGAGCCTGGTTCATCCCATAGGCGAAAAGAACATCTGTGCTCCCCGCAGTCTCTGAGGACACATACATAGCCAGAAATAACGACAAATTTGGGACTTTGTATAACAAGGCATACTATGTGCATTGTGCGATCATCTGGACAAACATTTGAAGGGAAATTTGGCCAATTTATGATACAGCGCCAAATGCTTCCTTTTTGTCGCGGAATTCACACCGCTGTCAGCAGATTTCTCCACCAAGCTCCACCGGTCGTTCGCGTGGGCAAGTCTCAACTAGCCTCAACTAACCTCCACTGAGTTCCTTCTGGTGGAGCCACGGGAACAGACCCCAGACACTGGCGCTAGACACTGCCGGACAGTAGCGCTGGACACTGCCGGACAGTGGCACCAGACACTGCCCACAGTGGCGCTAGACATTGCCGGACAGTGGCTCTGGACACTACCGGACAGTGGGGCTCGACACTGTCGAACAGTGGCGCTAGACACTGCTGGACAGTGGCATCGAACACGTCCGGGCAGAGACACCAGATACCGTGGGACAGTGACACCAGGCAATACCGGACAGTGGTGCCGTACATTACCGGACAGATTTAATGCGAGCTGCCGCTGTACGCAGCTCGGCCAGACAGGGCAGAGACCGGACACGGACCCGGTTCTATCTTTGGAACAGCCACATATGCAGCGAAGGCACACCCTTTTCACAGGATGCAGGCAGGCAGGCGGAACAGGGAAAAATCGCGTGGCAGGTTGCTTTTGAGCCGCTCCGTGTACGTGGCGTCCCTGCCGGCTATTGATGCAACAGCTTTCCACCGCTCAATGGATGGGGCTCGCTCGCCAGTGCGGAAACTCCGGTCCGGGCCGCAATTTTCGGGTGACGCTGACGCATTGCGGTGACCGGCGGCGGCCAGCACGCGTCGGGCGCGTTATGCGTCACGCACAGGGCCGACCGACGGCCAAGTGGGCCCGGTAATCGGCGCTGGGCGGTGGCGGCCGCCTGATGGACAGCTGGCGTGACACGGTGCGCCGATCTCACTCCGCCCCGCTGATGGTGCTCAGTGGCCGCTCACGTCCCGGTCGTGACCCCAGACGGGGCCGGCGCAGTCTCGCTTGGCCCGGGGGACAACCCTCAGTTTAGACTTAATATTTACTGTGCAATGACATCGAGTTGATGCTTGCTCGATATACTCTTTTTGGGGAGAGCGGGGACTGTCCTCATCTTACCCCCATCCCCACCTCCTAATCGGCCGCTCCTGACCCCAGGCGTGATACGGCGTGATACGGCGTGATACGGCGTGATACGGCGTGATACGGCGTGATACGTGATACGGCGTGATACGTGATACGGCGTGATACGTGATACGGCGTGATACGTGATACGGCGTGATACGTGATACGGCGTGATACGTGATACGGCGTGATACGTGATACGGCGTGATACGTGATACGGCGTGATACGTGATACGGCGTGATACGTGATACGGCGTGATACGTGATACGGCGTGATACGTGATACGGCGTGATACGTGATACGGCGTGATACGTGATACGGCGTGATACGTGATACGGCGTGATACGTGATACGGCGTGATACGTGATACGGCGTGATACGTGATACGGCGTGATACGTGATACGGCGTGATACGTGATACGGCGTGATACGTGATACGGCGTGATACGTGATACGGCGTGATACGTGATACGGCGTGATACGTGATACGGCGTGATACGTGATACGGCGTGATACGGCGTGATACGGCGTGATACGTGATACGGCGTGATACGTGATACGGCGTGATACGTGATACGGCGTGATACGGCGTGATACGGCGTGATACGTGATACGGCGTGATACGTGATACGGCGTGATACGTGATACGGCGTGATACGTGATACGGCGTGATACGTGATACGGCGTGATACGGCGTGATACGGCGTGATACGGCGTGATACGTGATACGGCGTGATACGTGATACGGCGTGATACGTGATACGGCGTGATACGGCGTGATACGGCGTGATACGGCGTGATACGTGATACGGCGTGATACGTGATACGGCGTGATACGTGATACGGCGTGATACGTGATACGGCGTGATACGTGATACGGCGTGATACGTGATACGGCGTGATACGTGATACGGCGTGATACGTGATACGGCGTGATACGTGATACGGCGTGATACGTGATACGGCGTGATACGGCGTGATACGGCGTGATACGGCGTGATACGGCGTGATACGTGATACGGCGTGATACGTGATACGGCGTGATACGGCGTGATACGGCGTGATACGGCTGGGAGCGCCGCGATGGTCGCGTCCCACCCGCCTGGGAGCGCCGCGATGGTCGCGTCCCACCCGCCTGGGAGCGCCGCGATGGTCGCGTCCCACCCGCCTGGGAGCGCCGCGATGGTCGCGTCCCACCCGCCTGCGAGCGCCGCGATGGTCGCGTCTCACCCGCCTGCGAGCGCCGCGATGGTCGCGTCCCACCCGCCTGGGAGCGCCGCGATGGTCGCGTCCCACCCGCCTGGGAGCGCCGCGATGGTCGCGTCTCACCCGCCTGGGAGCGCCGCGATGGTCGCGTCTCACCCGCCTGCGAGCGCCGCGATGGTCGCGTCCCACCCGCCTGCGAGCGCCGCGATGGTCGCGTCCCACCCGCCTGCGAGCGCCGCGATGGTCGCGTCCCACCCGCCTGCGAGCGCCGCGATGGTCGCGTCCCACCCGCCTGCGAGCGCCGCGATGGTCGCGTCTCACCCGCCTGCGAGCGCCGCGATGGTCGCGTCTCACCCGCCTGCGAGCGCCGCGATGGTCGCGTCCCACCCGCCTGCGAGCGCCGCGATGGTCGCGTCTCACCCGCCTGGGAGCGCCGCGATGGTCGCGTCTCACCCGCCTGCGAGCGCCGCGATGGTCGCGTCCCACCCGCCTGCGAGCGCCGCGATGGTCGCGTCCCACCCGCCTGCGAGCGCCGCGATGGTCGCGTCTCACCCGCCTGCGAGCGCCGCGATGGTCGCGTCTCACCCGCCTGCGAGCGCCGCGATGGTCGCGTCCCACCCGCCTGCGAGCGCCGCGATGGTCGCGTCTCACCCGCCTGGGAGCGCCGCGATGGTCGCGTCTCACCCGCCTGCGAGCGCCGCGATGGTCGCGTCTCACCCGCCTGCGAGCGCCGCGATGGTCGCGTCCCACCCGCCTGCGAGCGCCGCGATGGTCGCGTCCCACCCGCCTGCGAGCGCCGCGATGGTCGCGTCTCACCCGCCTGCGAGCGCCGCGATGGTCGCGTCTCACCCGCCTGCGAGCGCCGCGATGGTCGCGTCCCACCCGCCTGCGAGCGCCGCGATGGTCGCGTCTCACCCGCCTGGGAGCGCCGCGATGGTCGCGTCTCACCCGCCTGCGAGCGCCGCGATGGTCGCGTCCCACCCGCCTGCGAGCGCCGCGATGGTCGCGTCTCACCCGCCTGCGAGCGCCGCGATGGTCGCGTCTCACCCGCCTGCGAGCGCCGCGATGGTCGCGTCTCACCCGCCTGCGAGCGCCGCGATGGTCGCGTCTCACCCGCCTGCGAGCGCCGCGATGGTCGCGTCTCACCCGCCTGCGAGCGCCGCGATGGTCGCGTCTCACCCGCCTGCGAGCGCCGCGATGGTCGCGTCTCACCCGCCTGCGAGCGCCGCGATGGTCGCGTCTCACCCGCCTGCGAGCGCCGCGATGGTCGCGTCTCACCCGCCTGGGAGCGCCGCGATGGTCGCGTCTCACCCGCCTGCGAGCGCCGCGATGGTCGCGTCTCACCCGCCTGGGAGCGCCGCGATGGTCGCGTCTCACCCGCCTGGGAGCGCCGCGATGGTCGCGTCCCACCCGCCTGCGAGCGCCGCGATGGTCGCGTCTCACCCGCCTGCGAGCGCCGCGATGGTCGCGTCTCACCCGCCTGCGAGCGCCGCGATGGTCGCGTCCCACCCGCCTGCGAGCGCCGCGATGGTCGCGTCTCACCCGCCTGCGAGCGCCGCGATGGTCGCGTCTCACCCGCCTGCGAGCGCCGCGATGGTCGCGTCTCACCCGCCTGCGAGCGCCGCGATGGTCGCGTCTCACCCGCCTGCGCACCATCACCACCACCATCACCATCACCATCACCATCACCATCACCATCACCATCACCACCACCATCACCATCACCATCACCATCACCATCACCATCACCACCACCATCACCATCACCATCACCATCACCATCACCATCACCATCACCATCACCATCACCATCACCATCACCATCACCATCACCATCACCATCACCATCACCATCACCATCACCATCACCATCACCACCAACACTATCGATGGTCGCGTCTCACCCGCCGCACCATCACCATCACCATCACCATCACCATCACCATCACCATCACCATCACCATCACCATCACCACCACCATCACCATCACCATCACCATCACCATCACCATCACCATCACCATCACCATCACCACCAACACTATCGATGGTCGCGTCTCACCCGCCGCACCATCACCATCACCATCACCATCACCATCACCATCAACACTATCGTTGGAACTGCAATGCTGGTGTGCATTGGCAAAATAAAATCTGCCGTTCCAGAATGTTCTAAACAATGCAAGTTTAGAGAAAGCTGTTGCGGCTACGACATTTGGTATTTCAGATACCGTAGCTGCAACACTAGAGTCAACATCCACGATTGTTTTCTGATGAGACCTGGCGGCGACCACGATACCACATGGGCCAGCTTTTCGGGAGCTGTTTGCGTGGGGAATTGCAACCGATGTTAGGTCGAACAGAGGGTAGCACCCACTACTCGGCGCGCATGCATGCCGCGCTCTCACGGAATCTACGACGGCAACACAATACCCGGGCAATGAACAGTGACCTGTTAAACTCGTCCACATAGTTGCGCCGTTCCCGGACATAAAACGTCGCCTTCCATTGGCACGAGACAACCAGTGGCAACTGACAGCTGAAGGGAATGGGCACGAGACAACCAATGGTAATTGACAGCGGATTTTGGCCCTTGATGACCGCTGGTGTCTTACGCCAACTCTGTGGCTCGTAAGAAAGCAACCGATGAGCATAAAACAACACAAAAATAACCAACGTAGCAAAACGAAATGAGAGCAGAGCCAATAAAATAGCGATTGCCCAACAGACGCCGCCGTTCCCGGTGGACGCCTCGATATAACGATCCCTTGTTATCGCCGACAGCACACATTTCCATCTCGTAATTCCATCCGGTATCATCGAGCGGTGGCGGCACGAAAGCAGCGGCAGATCGGATGTCTGCGGTGGCCAACGGTAAGCTCCCACCGAAGCTGACAGACAACTGGCTCGGCGATACATCAGTGTCGGGCGAGCAGATGGAGTCGTATAATTTTACGGCTCGACATCGCCGCCATGCTTCGAACTGAAGTCTTCTCTGTTCCGCCGCAGGCGAACACGTCGCGACCCCGGCTGTCGGCATGTTCCGCCGCTGCCCGCGAGCTGCCGTGCCCTGTCGGCTCTCGGCGCCGTGCTGTTCGCATGCTCTCAACGTATAACCGCATTAGTATGGGATCAGTCAGCCATCGGCAGCCAGCCGACGGCTATTGTTTTGCCACCGGGTCAAGAGTTGACCGTGCCAGCCGCGACGCCGGGTCACAGGTCGGAGGTCAGTCGAACCGGCCCAGTCGGAGCCAATGCTCACCGTTCTCACGTTGTGGCAGCGACGCCGGCCGTAACGGAAAGGATGCTGTATTTCCGTGCTTCCGGCACCGAAACGTTGTTTACATTTATATGGTGCTAATTCCGCGGCAATTAGCGTGAAGCGTGCCGCGACATCGCCGCAGAGCAGCGCGATGTGAGTTCACCAGCATCACACGGCCGCGATGAGTTGTGAAGGCTGTGCCGCGTGTTCAGGCGGCAGAGACGCGCCTGCCGCTTGTGCAGGCGGCCGCCAGCTGACCCAGACGCAATCAGCTGACTGCCAGCTTCCGGCCGCCACTGGAGGAGAAATCACGGCGGGTCGCCGGCCGGTCGGCACGTGCTGCTGCTTTCTGGAGCGGCTCGCCGACCAATGAGCATTCGTGGCGTGCCGAGCTATCGGCGTGGGAGTCGCCGGACAGATAAGGCGTGGAGTTCCCAGTCCGTGCCAACAGGATGGCTCAAATCTCAAGAGAAACTGCTGCCAGGAGGTGAAATTTGGTGTCGGAAAATGCGATTCTTGAAAGTGCAGACCTGATTTCATTCCACCCTCCCATGCAGCATCAAGAAACCATGCTTTATCACGCAATGGCAAGTCGAGAACACGTCGAACACCGAATGTCCCGCTGTAACCAATCATCTCGACGGATTGGCACCGCGCAAATGATTCCGGAAATCCAATAGACCAGGGCAAAGAGTGTGACCCAGGACAGCAGCCAGAGCAGGGCCCAGCAGAGAGCCGTGGGCCGGCCTGGAGCCGGCGAGGGGGGGGGGACGACACTGACCTGGCGTGGGTGCGCCGGCACCGTGGACCTTGAACGGCAGGCCGTCCGACTTGCGGCGGTAGTGCTCCAGGTCGCGCAGGTGGTCCGAGAAGCGCGTGTCCAGAAACGGTCGCTGGCCCAGCCCGTACGCGCGGTACTGGTGCTGACCTGCTGGCCAAGCCACATCAGGTCACACGCCGAGTCACCGTCGGGTCACCGCCGAGTCACCATCGCGTCACAGCGCGTCACGGCCGGGCTACCACCGGGTCACCGCCGAGGCACAGGTGCCTACCGGTGGGCTGCAAATGGAGACATTTCGTGACGAAATTTTGCTTTTGGTTCTGTTTCAATGTTCATTTGTACAGTCATTTTAAATGGCGGATACTCCCTTCGTCTAAGCTGTCCTTGTATGTCACATGGAGACATCAATAACATTAATAAAATAACAAAACGATAGCGCACACAATCAGGGGCGGATCCAGGAGAGGCACTGGAGGCATGTGCCCCTTCCTCGTGGAAAGGTGGCGCCCCTCTGACCGGGAAAAGGTGCCACTCTGGAGGAGGCTTCAGTGCACTCCCTTCGCTCGATGCCGGGTCTCCTGTGAAAGAAAATACTGGATGCGCCCCTGAACCTGATATTTGTCATGCATGCATGCTTACACGTGGTGCATGTTAACTGATTTACCAAGTACTACCCATTGTGCAGCTGGGGAATGTGTCGCATTGCCCCGACCTGTATCTGCAGCACGGGCGCCACTTTATCAAATGTATTGAGGATGACTTTTGCATGGTCAAAGTTGTCTCGAAAGCCATTTATATCTAGTATGCGCCATGGGCCTCACCACTGAGGTGACCAGCAGGTACCATCGGTAGCTATCGACAGCGGTTAGGCCAGCCGGCCACTCCTACCACCGGCCGCTCCTACCACCGGCCACACATACCACCGTCCGCTCCTGCCACCGGCCACTCATACCACCGGCCGCTCCTACCACCGTCCGCTCCTGCCACCGGCCACTCCTACCACCGGCCGCTCCTACCACCGGCAGCTCCTGCCGCCGGCCACTCCTACCACCGGCCGCTCCTACCACCGACCGCTCCTACCGCCGTCCGCTGTCCGTCAACGCGGACAGGCCAGGTGACAGGTGTCGGTCCGCTCGTCGGACGGCCGGCCGAGCGTCGGTCGGACCCATCGGCGGCGATGCCGCGCCGGAAATGCCGCTCGCCACTCGCTGTCAACAGGTGGCCGGCTTTACGACTTCGATAGACATCGGCGGGCCGGCGTGGATCGATCGCGATGTCGACACGATGCCAACATGGCGCCGGCCGGTTTCGACAGGTGTCGGGCCGAGTCGCGGCGGCTCGATGCGGACCGACGTGCGGCGCGTAAGCCGCCACCGACCGCAGCCGTCACCTCCCGACACCGCGTCATCGTCCTCCGGCTGCACGCGTCACCACAGGCAGCGCCAGTTCCGCCCCTCCATCTCCATCTCGTCGACCACGAGCTCCGCCCTCCGTGCCGTCCTCGCACGTCGTTGCCACACCGGCCGCGTGATTTCCAGCCTGGCCTGGTGACCCCCCAGAGCGCCATAGCTCGGCGGGCGTCAGAGCCCCACGAGCGTTACAACCTTCTGGCGTCCGAACTTCCGGTGCTGTCCGCGATGCCCGACAGCTAGCGCCGTTAGCCTGACAGTTTAGATGGCCTGATATTACAGGTTGCGGAGCGCGGCTGCGGCGGCCACTGCACCACACGATGCCGCCGCCTAATAACAGGCCGCATGATTCAAAACCGGCCGCCGCTTCTAATGCAAAACGCCGTCGGGTTGATGGGTGTACGAGCGACCTTCAGCAGTGTCGTTTCTGATTAGATAGCTCGTCTCGACTGATCTATGGTCACGGTGACCGCTCCCCGTAGAAAACATCCCCCCTCCACCGCCATGTGGAAAATGCTCCATCAGCTCTCTGAAAATTCACCCTTCTGTCCGCTGAAAAAGGCTCCCCTGCCCCTGCAAAACGTCCCCTGCCAACCCCACCCCCACCCCCTCCCCGAAGAGTCCCCCAATGTCTGCACCGGATGCACGCATCGTGGAGAACAAGGGATTAATTTTTCGCCCGGACTAGAGTGACATTGAACCCTGAAAAGTCAATGTCCCAGCCTGCTCTCCGATTTCCTTTGACACACCTCTATTGTCCTTATGAACTACATTGTTTCTCGGAACATCCCGCCTCCTCTTTCACCATTCCAGATATACACCGTGTGCATGACAGAAGAGTTAGCCGAGCCGCCTTTTCTTCCCGGGAGGCCCAACACCATTACTTACGTAATCGTTTCTGCTGCGCAGGCATTGCACTTTTTTGCACGACCAGCGCGAGGCATTCAGTTGGCGGGCACGAGCACCAGGGGCGGCCCCCAGCTGCGCCTCTCTGTCTCCGGCACAGATACTGCAACATTCCAGCGCCAGCCGACGTCACTAGTCACTGCAGCCGGAGGCACTCACCAGCTGGTAATGGGAGGACGATCGACATCCCTGGATCCTGGGAATCCCCAACCGGAGGCACTCGCCAGCTGATAATGGGAGGACGATCGGTATCCCTGGACCCTGGGAATCCCCCAAACCGGAGGCACTCGTCGGTTGGTAATGGGAGGACGATCGACATCCTTGGGCCCTGGGAATCCTCCAGCCGGAGGAACTCACCAGCTGGTAATGGGGGGACGCTCGACATCCTTGGGCACTGGGAATCCTCCAGCCGGAGGCATTCGCCAGCTGGTAATGGGGGAACGATCGGCATCCTGGACCCTGGGAATCCCCCAACCGGAGGCACTCGCCGGTTGGTAATGGGAGGACGATCGACATCCCTGGCCGACACCACTGGCTCTACGTAGAAAGTGTTTAACAGAGTGGTGACACCGCATACACCTGGCTGGCATACCGAGGGTCATCTGCTTTGGATGTAGTAATTCGACCAATATCTTGTGGCTAGGAACCAAGAGCGGGTTGCATGCTGTTGCGTAGGTCGCTCGTCGACAAAAATTTCGGTAAAAATTATTGAGTGGTGAAAGCCACTATTTAAGATCAAAGGCCGAAGGCCTTAACACGCGATACTAAATGTCACACAAGATGCCGCGGGATTATTCGCAAATTGGTCGACAGTGTTTTCGCCGGCGAACACGTGACGCTTCAACCGGTTGGCAGTTTTACCGAGTCTTGACGTATTGGCACCTGCCCGAAACACCTGGCCGGCACCTAATCACGCGGCGAGACACGCGTCGGCGCTGTCCGCGCCAATAGAATGTCGGCCGGCTGTGTTGCGCTTCTAAAACACGCCTCGGTTATGGGGTCGGCACCATCAGTACCGACCGCAATATTTGCAGCGAACCGTGCAAGACGGTGGTCCGCCGGTACGACACGAGACTGCGCCGAGAGCGAGCGCCGCGGCGGACGGTCGGAGATGCGACGCCGCCCGGCCCGGTGTCGCTGCGACGCTCTCTCCGTGCGTGTCGGCGCGACGGTGGCCCGCCGCCATTGCCGGCACGAGATGCGTCACCGTGCTCACCCGGTGCAACTGCGACACCTACGGCGCACCGGCCGTGGAGCTGTGGCCCTCTCGTGATGCAATGCAGTCCAATGCCCCGAAACTATGCCCCAAATGCCCCGGAGTTCTGAACTTTGGTGGAAACCAACACGCCTTGGGAAATTTTGTTCCGCTGTAAGTGGGTTTCGACATCCTGAATTGACTATTGTGGCACATTGTGGCATGCAGCAGCACTTGGTGGCATCAGCGCGGCACAACGAGCACCAGCTGCCGTCATTAACTATGTCATTTAACATTATCCACTGGCATTTCAAAACCAATGCAGATCAATGCTATTTTGTGCCTGCCATACACTGGCGCACGAACTGTTCCAAAGTTGAGGTGGGATGGGGAGGGGAGGGGGCCAAGAGTCATTTTGACGTTCGTTGTTTCCATGCAACACCCAGAAGCTCAATGCTAACCTTTGCAAAGGTAAGAGGCGACGCTGCACCCCCCCCCCCCCTGTTCTGGCAATCCTACCAGCTCTTGAGCTCATGCTGTCATGTTTTCCTTTTCGACATCATTTTTAGTTTTGACGACTTCGCTGAACACCATCTACTCTACAAAAAAAGCTTCGAGACGCCGCAGTCCATCGCTAGTCTGAATTGTTCCCCAGCTTTGCCATATCAACGCATCCCATGACGCATAGCCAGTGCGATTTGGCGTCTCCCCGCCCCACCTCTCCGTAACGCTTGGTCTCATGGTGCGGTGGACTCCATCCGGGCGTGTTGCTACGCACCACCGTGCACACCGTGCACGCAGGCGTCGTGCACGGCGTGGGGGCGTGCGCCTAAATCCGAGCTGAATCATGCCGTGCAGAGGGGAGGAGGTCGGGGCAGCGGCAAACGGCCCAGTCGCCGACCCATTTTTACGACTACCGCCCCGACGCGGTCTGACCGACCGAGTAAACGTAGCGAGTCGCAAACGTGACGTCAACTTCCCGAGAATCAACATCGGCGTGGAGTGAGAGGCGAGCGGTGCTCCGGGTCGTCCGGGCCGGCCAGCGGCTTAAGTCACACCTCCGCCCGCCCCATCATCGGTCAATTCTCGAAACGGTCGATCGCGATGCCACCACCCCGCAGCGGCCGTTCGAAAAAACGCGCACCTGATTCACGGCTTGGAAGCGGCGCCGGCACGGTCTAGCCGTGAGCCAAATATAGACGACGCGACTGGCGCGTGCTCGCCGGCCGACACACACGACACCATCAGGACGTCTGGTGGTCACGTGGCCGCCGGCGTGGCCGCCGCGCGCCGCCACGTGACCGGCCGCCGCACTCTTCTGCGTACGGCCGGCGCGATGATGAGTCAGCGAGAGGCCGGCCGGCGCTGCCGAGAGCGGACGTGACGAGTGGAGGCCCGGAACTCGGCCGTCCCAGGCGCCGACGGGAAAGCCGGGCGGCGTGGCGTGGCGCCGTGCGGGTGGGTGGGTCTGACGGGGCAGCAGCCGGTGGTCCAGACGGAGCGGGTGGGTGGGTCTGACGGGGCAGCAGCCGGTGGTCCAGACGGAGCGGGTGGGTGGGTCTGACGGGGCAGCAGCCGGTGGTCCAGACGGAGCGGGTGGGTGGGTCTGACGGGGCAGCAGCCGGTGGTCCAGACGGAGCGGGTGGGTGGGTCTGACGGGGCAGCAGCCGGTGGTCCAGACGGAGCGGGCGGGTGGGTCTGACGGGTAGCAGCCAGCCGGTGGTCCAGACGGAGCGGGCGGGTGGGTCTGACGGGGCAGCAGCCGGTGGTCCAGACGGAGCGGGCGGGTGGGTCTGACGGGGCAGCAGCCGGTGGTCCAGACGGAGCGGGTGGGTGGGTCTGACGGGGCAGCAGCCGGTGGTCCAGACGGAGCGGGTGGGTGGGTCTGACGGGGCAGCAGCCGGTGGTCCAGACGGAGCGGGTGGGTGGGTCTGACGGGGCAGCAGCCAACCGGTGGTCCAGACGGAGCGGGCGGGTGGGTCTGACGGGGCAGCAGCCGGTGGTCCAGACGGAGCGGGCGGGTGGGTCTGACGGGTAGCAGCCAGCCGGTGGTCCAGACG
The DNA here is from genome assembly GCA_034440615.1 of Ashinkailepas kermadecensis. NCBI lineage: Eukaryota > Metazoa > Arthropoda > Thecostraca > Neolepadidae > Ashinkailepas > Ashinkailepas kermadecensis. The sequence goes on along the minus strand of JAOTOM010004918.1, from coordinate 424,739 downwards.
GAGCGGGCGGGTGGGTCTGACGGGGCAGCAGCCGGTGGTCCAGACGGAGCGGGCGGGTGGGTCTGACGGGGCAGCAGCCGGTGGTCCAGACGGAGCGGGCGGGTGGGTCTGACGGGGCAGCAGCCGGTGGTCCAGACGGAGCGGGCGGGTGGGTCTGACGGGGCAGCAGCCGGTGGTCCAGACGGAGCGGGCGGGTGGGTCTGACGGGGCAGCAGCCGGTGGTCCAGACGGAGCGGGCGGGTGGGTCTGACGGGGCAGCAGCCGGTGGTCCAGACGGAGCGGGCGGGTGGGTCTGACGGGGCAGCAGCCGGTGGTCCAGACGGAGCGGGTGGGTAGGTCTGACGGGGCAGCAGCCGGTGGTCCAGACGGAGCGGGCGGGTGGGTCTGACGGGGCAGCAGCCGGTGGTCCAGACGGAGCGGGCGGGTGGGTCTGACGGGGCAGCAGCCGGTGGTCCAGACGGAGCGGGTGGGTGGGTTTGACGGGGCAGCAGCCGGTGGTCCAGACGGAGCGGGTGGGTGGGTCTGACGGGGCAGCAGCCGGTGGTCCAGACGGAGCGGGTGGGTGGGTCTGACGGGGCAGCAGCCAGCCGGTGGTCCAGACGGAGCGGGTGGGTGGGTCTGACGGGGCAGCAGCCGGTGGTCCAGACGGAGCGGGCGGGTGGGTCTGACGGGGCAGCCAGCCGGTGGTCCAGACGGAGCGGGCGGGTGAGTCTGATGGGGCAGCAGCCGGTGGTCCAGACGGAGCGGGTGGGTGTGACGGGGCAGCAGCCGGTGGTCCAGACGGAGCGGGCGGGTGGGTGTGACGGGGCAGCAGCCGGTGGTCCAGACGGAGCGGGCGGGTGGGTCTGACGGGGCAGCAGCCGGTGGTCCAGACGGAGCGGGCGGGTGGGTCTGACGGGGCAGCAGCCGGTGGTCCAGACGGAGCGGGCGGGTGGGTCTGACGGGGCAGCAGCCGGTGGTCCAGACGGAGCGGGTGGGTGGGTCTGACGGGGCAGCAGCCAGCCGGTGGTCCAGACGGAGCGGGCGGGTGGGTCTGACGGGGCAGCAGCCGGTGGTCCAGACGGAGCGGGCGGGTGGGTCTGACGGGGCAGCAGCCAGCCGGTGGTCCAGACGGAGCGGGCGGGTGGGTCTGACGGGGCAGCAGCCAGCCGGTGGTCCAGACGGAGCGGGTGGGTGGGTCTGACGGGGCAGCCAGCCGGTGGTCCAGACGGAGCGGGCGGGTGGGTCTGACGGGGCAGCAGCCGGTGGTCCAGACGGAGCGGGCGGGTGGGTGTGACGGGGCAGCAGCCGGTGGTCCAGACGGAGCGGGCGGGTGGGTCTGACGGGGCAGCAGCCGGTGGTCCAGACGGAGCGGGCGGGTGGGTCTGACGGACAGCAGCCAGCCGGTGGTCCAGACGGAGCGGGTGGGTAGGTCTGACGGGCAGCAGCCAGCCGGCGGTCCAGACGGAGCGGGCGCGCCCGGAAGCCGCTGTGTCAGCCGTCGCTCAGCGGGAGGGCCGCGCGGCGCGTGCCCGGAAGCGCCGGCGCCGACACAGGCCGCGCCCACCGCGCCGGTCACGCTCCCCCCGCCCCCTCCCCTCCAGTCGGCGAGCCACGCCCTCGCCGTGACGTCACAGGCGGCCGAGTCGTGCGGCCGCCAGCAGAAGGGTGCTGCACGGCCTGCAGGCGGCCGTGGCGACCGTCGGGGCCCGTGCAGGGCCACCATTATCGCGCCACTTGCGCCGCGCCGCGACAGTAAACAGCGCGCCGAGCGCCGCCGACGACGGCACGGGGACGGTCGTCGGGACGCAGCTGCGCAATGCGCACCGTGCGCCAAGCAGCGCGCCTCTGCAGGCACCCACCCGGCCACAGAGTGCAGCTCCTGCAGCAGCCCTCGTGTCCAGCCTGGCACACTGGCGACTGGTGGAACGTGGCCGCTGGTCGCGCGCGCTGCCTGTCGCCCAGCGCCCTGTCGCCCCGCGCTGAAGCAGGGGTAACGCGTAACGATCTGGGAACCGACCCCTGGCTCGGAGAATGGGGTCCCGGGGCTGCGGCACTGATGGTGATGATAATGACGGTAATGACGGTAATGGAGCCGCTGGCCGTGTCCGCAGGACAGCTATTTAGCGGCGATCATACATTTGTGGCTAATAGTGGATACATGAGCCATTAATAACAATCATCAAAGCAGGCGACTTCGTGATCCGTACTGGTCGCGCCGCCAAGCATGCGACGACCATTCATAACCATAACCGAGCATTAGCAACAATTTCACACCGTGCACAGCGTGATTCCATTCGCAACGGATTAGACGTGCATCCGATGTTTGCCAATTGTCTGCGACAATTAGTCTGATCGTAAAGCTCACGAAACTTTCTTTGTCTCCTTTCTGTGTTTTGTTCTTCTTTCTTGTCCATACAAAAACTAAGTCTTGAAGTTTCAGCGTTAGTCATGCTTCTTTGACCCACTCCCGTCTTGTCGCCGGGCGGGTTTGGTTACCAGTGCCAGCAAGGTCACGTACAGCGAGAACGGCCGACGCAGCGGCGCTGCCAGTGAACGTGACGTCATCTGAGCTGGACAATTTCTGCGTCGGCAGTTTCCCAGGCCGTCGGTGGTCCGACCACTGCCGATAACAATGGATGAGTTCTGGTCCCGACCGCTGGTTGGTGCGGCGGCGCGTCGGCCGCGGGTGATGTGTCGGCCGCGGGTGAGGTGTCGGCCGCGTGTGAGGTGTCGGCCGCGGGTGAGGTGTCGGCCGCGGGTGATGTGTCGGCCGCGGGTGAGGTGTCGGCCGCGGGTGAGGTGTCGGCCGCGGGTGATGTGTCGGCCGCGGGTGAGGTGTCGGCCGCGGGTGAGGTGTCGGCCGCGGGTGAGGTGTCGGCCGCGGGTGAGGTGGCCGCGGGTGATGTCGGCCGCGGGTGATGTGTCGGCCGCGGGTGAGGTGTCGGCCGCGGGTGAGGTGTCGGCCGCGGGTGAGGTGTCGGCCGCGGGTGAGGTGTCGGCCGCGGGTGAGGTGTCGGCCGCGGGTGATGTGTCGGCCGCGGGTGAGGTGTCGGCCGCGGGTGATGTGTCGGCCGCGGGTGATGTGTCGGCCGCGGGTGAGATGTCGGCCGCGGGTGAGATGTCGACCGCGGGTGAGGTGTCGGCCGCGGGTGATGTGTCGGCCGCGGGTGATGTGTCGGCCGCGGGTGAGTGTGGCGGCCGCGGGTGAGGTGTCGCCGCGGGTGAGGTGTCGGCCGAGGGTGAGGTGTCGGCCGCGGGTGAGGTGTCGGCCGCGGGTGAGGTGTCGGCCGCGGGTGAGGTGTCGGCCGCGGGTGAGGTGTCGGCCGCGGGTGAGGTGTCGGCCGCGGGTGAGGTGTCGGCCGCGGGTGAGGTGTCGGCCGCGGGTGAGGTGTCGGCCGCGGGTGAGGTGTCGGCCGCGGGTGATGTGTCGGCCGCGGGTGAGGTGTCGGCCGCGGGTGAGGTGTCGGCCGCGGGTGAGGTGTCGGCCGAGGGTGAGGTGTCGGCCGCGGGTGAGGTGTCGGCCGCGGGTGAGGTGTCGGCCGCGGGTGAGGTGCCGGCCGGCCGGTGTCCGGCGGCGGGGGCGGCTGGTGTCCGGCGGCGGGGGCGGCTGGTGTCCGGCGGCGGGGGCGGCTGGTCCGGCAGTGGACGGCCGGCTGGCTCCTGACTCTCCCTTCCAAAAACTCTGCCCCGGCTGGACGGTCGAGGCGGATCTGTGCCTATGGCCGTGACGCACGCTCACCAGTCCCAGTCGGGCCGGTCACGTTCCGGCTGACATTTGAGGCGTCCGATCCGGCGGACGGGGTGGGTGCACGACGGAGGAAACTCGGCACTACACAAGTGGTACCGCATGGGACAAACAGCAGCGCAAATATGTGTCACACTCCCTCCCCTTCCACCCCAGGCACGCCAGGCACAGCAAGCTTAAACAACTGACCAGAATGTATCCACGTCGTAATCGCTTCATCTGGACGAATGTGTACGCAATGCACAGTATGCTGTGTAATACTACTGCGCAAGGCGTGCACGAATATAAGATGTTAAAGGGGAGGGGCAATGCTTACTTGGCTGTCAAATGTCAAACATCAAGCGGACATCGATGCACAAGTACAAAGCCCTGCCATGATATAATGATGGGGAGCTTCGGATAAGATACGCGTTCTCCTTGAACGAATTGCATCGACGTATAAGTAGAATGTTTTGAACACCCCACGGATTTAACACCACTGAGTGGCCAACCCCTCCTAATAACCAAGCACTGATAACTTAACGAGACTCCTTGCAAAGTTCCCTTCCCTTCTCATGACAATTGCACGGCTGCAGCTCATTCCTCATGCTTTTTATCAGCGAACGTAAGGTTCACAGCTTCTGGAAATCACGAGAAGGTTCCGTCTTGTGAGGAAAATCTGTCAATTGGTGCCTCGACCACAGAGTGGAGATTACAACATTGGAAGGATGGCCAGTGAGGACTGCGGCATTCCCGTATTGCATATATGATATATACGAGTATGGCAATAGACGTGGGCGGGAAGCTACAGATTTGGAAAAAAAACGCTGTTGTCGTCCTTACTGAGCATGACAGCCCACTCAATTAAGTTCCACTTGTCACAGTACAATTTGTTGAGCCCGACTGCCGACTGCCAGCATAACTCAGCCCTATGCCTGCTCGCAGCTACTACAGGCCACTTTGGACAGCTCCACGCAACTGAAGACTACGCACAAGCAGGAGCCAGTAGCGTAATGAAAGAGCCGTAATGAGG
>JAOTOM010004918.1:382500-412500 GCA_034440615.1 Ashinkailepas kermadecensis | reverse complement strand
TGTAAAGGTTAATTTATATTTCATTTTGGCGGATTAGGAAGCCAGGATACGAATGTGGCTTATCTTCGCATTTTATTCTATTGGTTGTTATTCGGTTGTTAATCAGCTGCATTGCTCTGCTATGCATTATTAATTCATTGTTTTCCAAGAATCATAGTTAATTATTTATATTTTGCTGTATTGATGATGGTTCCACTAGGTATAGTAAAACTGTATTAATAGTACGAGGAGTACAAGCAACAACAGTGCAATAATAATACTAATAGGAATAATAATAATAATAAAAATAATGAGAAGAAGAAGAATAATGATAATAATGTTTCTTGTTATCGTTCTAATTATTTGCATTATTTTCTGTATTCTCATTCTTTGTTCGCTGTGTCAAACAATAACTGATACACGCTTCAAATGTTGAACATGGCATTTCTGAATATCTTCGGGTGCTAACGATGTGCAATATGTTATGTTGTAGCCCCTAGGTCAAAGGTCAGATAAGATCGGAGGGTTAACCTCGTTTTGTAAACTTGCGGAAAATACCTGAAAGCGTCATTTTCTATTAACCCAGGGCTAAAAATGAAAAAGCATTCAGTGTTAGCGATCAGACGAACACCAAAGTTACTGAGAAATAAAAAGGTCATTCGAGGTCAAGTTGTGTCGATAGCCTTAAATTTTGGAAAGGTCAATGACCTATGAAAACACGTTAGCTGAATTTCCCATCACCCTACCATATCCAACATTGGACATTGGAAGGAGAGAAGTGAGATTTTGCGGCCGATCATTCTTGATTTCAACGAAAAATGATCCGTGACCCATGTTCCCTAATATGGCGTTACAGCACAGCTATCTGAGATGACATCTTCAGATGCATTATACCATAAGGTCAGAAAATTACACGCACCCAACATGAACACAGACACCACGCCCAACATCCCGACGGATGATTTATATCTCTGCCGCCGGGAGAATAGGAAGCCCATGGGCTCCTTTGACCCCTGGCTGGTGGAGGCGGAGATCACCAGTTGGACACGGGAGCGCTTTTGATCCAGGCCAACAACGCGAAAGACGCAGTCATACTAACACGCATCCAAAACATCACAGACACACCCATCACCATCATACCGGCCACACATCTCAACTCATCACAAGGTATCATATACGCAAGCGAACTGGCCCGGTTGCCGGAGGATTATCTGGCCTGCAGGCTCAGCAGCCAGAGGATATTCTCCGTCTACAGCCGCCCCCACCCACCCCAACAGACAAACCAAACACGCACATCCTCATACTGACTTCCAATACCAAACAGCACCCACACACGTCAAAGCTGGTTACACCACGCACAAAGTCACACCGCGGGCACCCCTCCCTCGACGCTGCTCCCTCTGTCAAGGATACGGCCACTCGAGGGGGGCTGCAAGCACACAAATCCCACCTGCGCTTATTGTGCCGGCCCACACCACGCCAACACATGCAGTAGCGACACGTGGCAATGCGTCGGATGCGGCGGAAACCACGGCTCCCGGGACGGGCCTGCCCTCGGTGGAGGAAAGAGAAGGAAATTCTCCGCCTTATCCACTTAGAGGGATGGGACCCGTCGCGGGCAAAGGCGTGGGTCACCGACCAGAACCCGACGCCCCCTCGCCAAGAGCCGTCCACACAAACACACACATCTTACACGGCTACTCCACTAGAACCCACCGAATGCTCCAGAGAAACTCAGACAGACCCGACAATTATCATTAGGCCATAGCCCACAACTCAGAACACCGCACAAGCACAGGATCCACCTGCACTGGCGGATCTAGCCCACAGGTTTGGGGGGGGGGGGGCAACTTTCGGTTTTCAGCGTCAGCCCCCCCCCCCCTCCCCCCAGTGGCGTACTTAGGAATTGCATCAGAGGAGGGGTCGAAGGGATTTGGAGGGTGCCCATTCTCCCACTATTTTTGGTTAAAAGCATCAGATTTCTACCACTATTTGTCAAATGGACCCATTTTTTACAATAATAATTAATGACGACATAATTTCCTGTGTAGGGGCCCCAGCCTACCTCCACCGCTTCTAAGTTACGGGATTTGTGTTCTTGTTTACCAAAACGTTCATGTTCACGTTCAACGTCTTGTACCACGTCAACGTTCGTGCACGTGTACACACTGGCAGATCCGATTTTGTCAACTCTTGCTGTAAGCAGAACTTGAGCAGCATATAGCCCTCGATGCGTGTCAGAATGTACTATGCTACCATATTGGCTTCCAAACAATTATAAAAATACCTTTAAAATTGGAGATACTTTCATCCAGACGATATTTTTTAACCTCGGCAAAGGTTACTGCATTTTCATTCAGTTTACTTCTGTTGGTTTCGGGGGGCCAAAAGACCCTTTTAAGCGCTTCGGGGGAGCCATGGCCGGAATGGCCCCTCCCTGGATCCACTAGTGAATGTAGCCTGTCTCTTCATCTTAGCAACCCTAACACCAACATACGAAACATGCTGCTCAACTGGGCTCAACTGGTCACTCGCACAAAACATCCTGTTCAAATTCCGCTTTCGAAATCTGGCTCACTGGGTCCGCTTGCCCGTTACTGGCTAAACAAACTTCATGAACCTATCTGACGAAGGAATAATGAAACTGCTGATTTCGTCATCTCTTGCTGTAAACAGAACTTCAACAGCATAGAACCCTCGATGCGTCAGAATCTTCTATGCTACCATATTGGACTTCCAAACAATCATAACAAAATACCTTTAAAATTGGAAATTATTTCACCCGGAAAGCTATTTTTTAACCTCAGCAAAGGTTACTGCATTTTAATTTAGTTTACTTTTATTGGTTTTGGGGGGGCAAAAGACACTATGCCCCCCCCTTTGAAGCGCTTGGGGGGGCATGGCCGGAATGCCCCCCCTGGATCCGCCGGTGTCCACCTGCAATACCACACCGTGAAGGACTCAAAAGCCATCACCCCTCTCACGCACACAAGCACCAACCAACCAACTCGAACCAATCACAGATTCAGATACATACTCAGATGACGAATACAACAACCCAGACAATACCTCATCCACTATCCAGGCACCTACAAAAAGATCAACCAACAAAGCAAAGATCACCTCCAAGAACAACAAACCAAACACCCGTGCCAAAATCGCCCGACACTAAACATCCGAACAACTCCTTCACGTACTCTCTCCCAACTCTGCCCATGACGTGTAATATAAAAACAAAACAAAAATCAAAGAAAACAAAACAAAAAACAAACAAAAAACAATCAAACAAAACAAAAGGCCAAAAACAAAACAAAACAAAACAAAGGGCCAATGTATGATAGTGTATGGTGTATATATATATATGTATATATGTATGTTCTTGCATTGTTCAAACGAACGGCGATGACCGGACACCACCCCCAACTACGCTCCGGCACCGTCCGCACCACCACTACTCAACTAATCTATCAGGACGTAAGCAGCCGACATCACCGAGAAGGTGGCAGGCTGGCACAATTCTATACAACAACAAAAAATGGTGATGCGCGGACGAGAGTTAAAATACACCAGAATTCCGAGCACGGAACGAATCACACCCGTCACCTGGTCACAGTCGGAATACCGAGGACGGCGCTGCATTGGTTGGCGCCAGTTTTGTTACGATCATGGTAAACCGACGAGGTCATCCATTCTCGACCAACGTGACAACCTGACACGCCGCCCCAATATTTACCGCGGATAAAAGGAGCGACCCAGACCGCACTGTTTCTCAAGCGGCAGTCGTTTATTTGAAACAAGGATAACATAGAGCGTTGCACCGGAGGTCGAGTGCGCCCTCGGCGGGGCAGGACAGCCTCCTCCGGGTGGATCACCCCCCCCCCCCTCTGTTGGGTGGGGGCGTACCATGGAACAGCTGCTGTGGCGCCACCAGGGGCGTTTCGCGTATCGCGCCGTTGCTTCCTGGCCGCCGCGTTTGCCCGGCGCGACATACACCGGCCTGGTTATGTCACGGCGCGACATACACCGGCCTGGTTATGTCACGGCGCGACATACACCGGCCTGGTTATGTCACAGCGCGACATACACCGGCCTGGTTATGTCACGGCGCGACATACACCGGCCTGGTTATGTCACGGCGCGATATACACCGGCCTGGTTATGTCACGGCGCGACGCGCCGGCTCGTGCGTTGAGCAAGCGGCGCGCCGCCGACCGAGCCAGCTGACGACGCGCCGCGCCGCGATCGCCGCCTGCCGCAGACGCGACGAGCGTGGCGCAACGGCGTGCGAACGTCGCACGCCGGCTTCCCGACTGCGCCGCCTGCCGACAACTCAGCCGGCGCTGGGTGCCGACGTGAGCGGGAGGAGGGGGAGGGGGAGTGCATCCTTCTGTACGTGGCCGACGTGTAGGGCCTGCAGGCGGCGGCGGTAACGTGCCGACAGACACTCGAGACCGATGCAAGCCCGCAACCACCACCAGCCAGCTCATATTCACACAGTCGCAACCTATGCCACCCTCGCAGTTCGCATTAATTGGCGACATCTGGTGCGTGTAATGTGAAATTAACCCGCCGCGCCTAATTGAAGCTGCACAAGTTTGCACATTTTCACCGCGCTATAAATGCGTCCTCTTTGTGCATCGCCGGTCATGGGTGGCCGTTCGCGTTTAATTTTCCGCGGTAAATAAAGCCCGAATGACATCGTGCATTAAATGACGGGGGTTCGGTAGCCGCATTGACAAAAACAGCGGCGCCACACGGCGGCACCAAACACGGCGCTCCACGAGGCCGGCTGCGCTCTGATACCACCAGGCCGGCGGCGCTTCACGTAGTTGAACCGACGGCCCGGTTCGGCCGGGCCCGACGTGTTACGGCACGCTCGTGACTTCACGCCGGCCTGAGTTTTCCAGCCGTTTTTTGCGACAATAACTCGTACCATCTGCTGCCACTTGGGCTAATAACAGCGCGGACCGGCTGTAATTTGGGCGGCGAGCGGGACTTTTTGTGATCTTTTCGCCCGGACGGTGACAGCGGCGGCGGACGGCAGAACCACTTACAAGCCGGCCCGCACTCACACTCCTGAACACAGATGACTCGCATGTTGTATTGGCCTGGCGACGGACGACGCACAGTCTGTGCTGCTGCACGACAGGGCCACGGGCTACCAGCCCCAACCTGAGCAGAACACATCCTGATGTCATGGGCTTCGGTTGACATCGCTAGCACCAATGTCATCATATGGCTCGTCCACCGTACTGTGTACACTGTTCAGTCCAAGGTATATTTTATCAGACTGATGTGTAGGTACAAAATAAATCCAACAACTGATTTCATAAAGCCAACTTAGGGCATCGGTGGGCAAAGGAGGAAGGGGACGCACCCAAACCTGCTCAAGCACATTACACCCTTGTTAGAAGCCTATGCTTCAAAAGAAAAGACCGAAAAATAGTTTAGTCCCCTCATCGAAAATACGTGACGACGTTTATGTCCTGAGTAGATCCCAATAATTATTGTATACCGGGAGCGATAAAAAAATTTAAAATGCTGACTTCGCAAAATCAAACCTAACGACAGGTCCTCACCTGCCCGCTCTCTCTCTCTCTCTCTTTCTCTCTCTCTCTCTCTCTCTCTCTCTCTCTCTCTCTCTCTCTCTCTCTCTCTCTCTCTCTCTCTCTCTCTCTCTCTCTCTCTCTCTCTCTCTCTCTCGCTCTCTCTCTCTCTCGCCTTTTACGTTTCAAACGCGGATAGCCCACCAAACTACTAACCATGTCCGAATAATCGAAACATCCAGAGTGTCTGAATAACCATGCAAGGACCGCCATAATTGATTGATACCACACCCGGCCACATTCGCGATGTGAGTTCCACACTGTACATCAGACAGCCGAAGTAGGAATAACAACAGATCGTTCCACACTATGCCACGCCACGAGCTACGAAAAGTGAGAGCTGCATGTCCTGTTTACACCATTTCTTCGGGAGGTGCTAACACGTGTCATCAGCTCTAGCAGTTATGTAGGTGACTTGTTCCGCCACCGGTGTGTAAACTTTTCAGATATTAATCTAGCGAAACTGTAACTGCAGTGACGAGTTAGCAGTGCAATGATAGACTCAGAATCGGGTTCACGCCGGTCGTCCTACGACCCAACCATACATGAAACGACACTTGCAAACAAGATTGTGCAATTGTGTAGATAAAACCTCCGGCTATTTGGCGGATGACTACTCATACGACGTCGCTGCTCTCCCACACCGATTAGTCGCGGCCAAGTCGAAAGTTCGCAAAATTTGAACTCAAGATATTGCCATCGAAAACAAAGCCCTCAAACCACTGACAGAGACTAGAGTATTGGGCGGATGGACATGGCCCGCGTAGAACGCATTGACACATGTCAGACATATTGCTATATGTGTCACTGCTAGGGACGACCATGCCAAAGGGACAGAAGCCCAGTGGCTCGGTGGTACGAGCACACCCTGTACTTGTCACCGGCGCCAGTGAAGCGGACACACTCTGCCGGCTCGGTGACATGGACACACTCTGTACTTGTCACTGGTGCCAGTGAAGCGGGCACACCCTGTACTTGTCACCGGTGCCAGTGAAGCGGACACACTCTGCCGGCTCGGTGACACGGACACACCGTGTACTTGTCACCGGTGCCAGTGAAGCGGACACACTCCGACATACAGTCAGTGTCTGTCTGAACCGCCGACAGCAGTCGCGTCCCGTTGCACAAGCATTCACGGCTGTTGAAGTCACATGGCGTGCGGATGGTGTGGCGTGGCTGTGCGTGACTAATGGTGTACAACATGGCTCCCACAGCACAGAGAGAACGGAGAGAGTTGCCCGGCACCGGCCATTGTTGGAAAGCTGTTTTATCTGAGCATGTGCAATGCGAGCCAGACCGCTGTGAAGGCTCAAGGATGCCACCTGGACGTGCTTGTCGGGGATTAGCTGGAACTAACATTTTACCACCAGACATATGCCAGGAAATCCAACATGGGTGATCAATGATGGCCAGCGAGCACGCATCTGTCATGGGAAAGAAAACGCTGTTGGGCAATTAAGCCGGCGGTGGGGCAGTCTGGTGTCGCCGCGAACCGGCCGTCCGCGCGAGAACGGCGAGCCGTCTGTGAGCGGCAGCGGCGGTGTAATCGGCGCAGATTAGGCGTCGGTAGGCGGCACATTTCGCTGGAGCAGACAGGCGCACGTGCTGGCCGCCGGTCGGCGTCAGCGAATATTGACAATGGCGCGGCACTGGCGGCACTGGCGGCACTGGCGGCAGGGCGCGTCACAGCTGCCGCGCCGCCGTCGGCTGGCGCGCGACCTGAGCCGACAGCTGTGCAAAGACGGCTGCAGCTGCCGAGCACTGCCGATTACGGCTGCACCGGGCTACCGAAATGACTCCGTGATTGCCGCGAAGAGGAAAATTACCACTGCTGGCTGCCTCGCCGCGCCGCCTACTGTTGTAAACACGTCGCAATCTCCTCTCGTGAGGTTCCTCGAGGAAAACGAGGTAGCCAGGGTACAGGAAAATAGGTATGATGAACAATTGGACACACTGGCCAAGGTTTCGGTACGTTCGGTAGCCGACTTCTGCCTGGCCACACCAAGGGCCCCGCACACAACATAAAAGACACGAGGAAAAAATGTGTGGCCACATGCGATGCTACTGATTAGCCACCCCACTTACTCAGAACAATGCAGCGTCGAAATATCCGCACCAGACGGATCCTCAGCAGCGGTGAGCAATGCGTACCGCGCAGCCGATGGCAATCCCACCGAGATTGGTTCGTGTGGAACGCAGACAGGTGCGGCGGGGTGATGGCCATTATTCGCGGCACGGTCAACACACGGACAGAATGTACAGTCACCATTGTCCGTGCAGTGGTGGGGGACATGATGATTTGTGTGTTTTGGAAGGGGAACGGTCATATTTTCCTGGAAATGATCGCCAAATTCAAGAACATGAATATGGAGAGAAATTATATGTCGACAATGCGTGTCTATCAAATGACGCTACGCATACTGACAACTCCACTTTTTGTGCACTTTTTATGTCCACCTATGTCCACATTTTTGCGTAGTTTCGCAAAGACCTGTGACGGAAACATGCCTCCATTTTCCGTCTTCAAATTTGTATTTGGTAGAATACTGTCGAAGAAAACTTCAACGTTCGCCCTAAAACCACGTTACGCACACAATTATACTCATAACACAGTTCGTTGACAAAATGTGCACTAACTTGAATAATTATGGTTGCGTAGGTTTTTGTAAGGGCAAGCAAGTTCGCTGAAGTGGGAAGGGAAACTAGACAGTAGGAACGAGCATTCGCCAAAATATTCGAGGAGGGCTAAAGAAGTTAACCGGACGAGCGAGCGAGCCTTCATCCGGTGTGCACTGATATTCCTCGTGGCAAAACGAAGAAATATTTGGGACCTCCCCTCCATCACCACCATAAATGCGAAGCTCCAACCTTACCAGGGGTTTCAGATGGCTGATAACTATGCACACTTGTAGCCTGTTTCAAATGGCGTCTTGTCGAGCAAAAACACTGATTTCAAGTCGTACAATCACACAAGCCTTGTGTGACAAGCAATATATCTGTGTATCTTTATCAATCCATGCACGTCATACACGACATGGATTGCCATGTACGATATGTTATTAAAAAGAACAAGTAATCGAAAGAAGTTCTTCGCTCACAATGTGGCGACTGGGCGTAGAACTAAACATATGTATTATATCAAGGACCGGAAATTATCGTTTCCTATGTTTGTGTTGGTACCTCAAAACAGCCTCTAGACGAGACGAAGTATTCAAGCTTCCCCATACTCTCAGCCAGTACATGGCCTCGCACCTGGCCGGCCCAGAGTCTTGACTGTTCCCCCTCCCCCCACGCAGCGCGGAGGGTGGAGCTGGCGCCGGGGCCGTCAGAGTCCGGCGCCGCCGGCGTCTGCGACGGACAGTCCGCTGACTCAGCAGGCCTTCCGGAGACTGCGCCGATGCAGACGGCGCCAGCACCAGCCGACTCGGCGGCCCATGAGCGCCGTGAAACCGCCCGACCCGGCGGTCAGGAAATGAGGCAGTCGAGATGATAGTACGACAGACAGGAACTGAGTCACAAACAAGTGGTGGAGATGCCGCTGCTCGTCTGGAAGACGGAGGCGGAGAGACCACCAATTAGGAATTAGAGAGGAAGAAAGGGAGAGAGAGAGAGAGAGAGAGAGAGAGAGAGAGAGAGAGAGAGAGAGAGAGAGAGAGAGAGAGAGAGAGAGACAGACAGACAGACAGACAGACAGACAGACAGACAGACAGACAGACAGACAGACAGACAGACAGACAGACAGACAGACAGACAGACAGACAGACAGACAGACAGACAGACAGACAGACAGACAGACAGACAGACAGACAGACAGACAGACAGACAGACAGACAGACAGACATACAGACAGACAGACAGACATACAGACAGACAGACAGACAGACAGACAGACAGACAGACAGACAGACAGACAGACAGACAGACAGACAGACAGACAGACAGACAGACAGACAGACAGACAGACAGACAGACAGACAGACAGACAGACAGACATGCAGACAGACAGACAGACATGCAGACAGACAGACATACATACAGACAGACAGACAGACAGACAAACAGACAGACAGACAGACAGACAAACAGACAGACAGACAGACAGACAGACAGACAGACAGACAGACAGACAGACAGACAGACAGACAGACAGACAGACAGACAGACAGACAGACAGACAGACAGACAGACAGACAGACAGACAGACAGACAGACAGACAGACAGACAGACAGACAGACAGACAGACAGACAGACAGACAGACAGACAGACAGACAGCGAGGAGAGATAAATATGTGCATATGCATACACATATATATATGTAAATATATATATATATATATATATATATATATATATATATATATATATATATATATATATATATATATATATGCATACATGTGTGTACATGTGCAGAATAGACAGCTCCGACTGATGTAGGCGAAATGCCCTACCATCGCAGTATTCCGCTGGTGTGAAGAACGGTCGCAATGCGATTGCTGACCGGAAGCTCGAACTTAATGTACGTGTTATTTGAATAGCAAGATGCACTCAAGGGAGAGGTAGCGTTCGCACGCGCGCCACAGAGCAAATGGTCCTCCGGAATGACGAATTGCATACCGTAATATTGTCCTGCCTGGCCGAGTTTCCTCTGCTAATGTGTCTGAAAGCCAAATGACCAGCCAGCCAGCAACGTGCATTCTCTGCGGGTCCGAACGGTCGGAGGCGTGACGTGAAGCCGTGGACTGCGGTCCATCTCGTCTGCTATGCAAATCTGGGCGGCGGGCGCTAACAAATGTGGCCGTGTTAGCGGCTTAGCCGAGCGTGCCTGGCCAGCTGGGCTGGAGACAGCCCTGCAGCGGCTGGTGCGGCCGGCGCCGACAGGCGACCCGACCAGCCACTTCGTGACTGACCTGCCCCGGTGATCATCTGTCCGGCCTTGTCACAGCAGCCGGCCGACACATCACGTCACAGCAGCCGCCCAGGATGTCACAGCAGCCGCCCGACACATCACGTCACGGCAGCCGCCCGACACATCACGTCACAGCAGCCGCCCGGGATGTCACAGCAGCCGGCCGACACATCACGTCACAGCAGCCGGCCGACACATCACGTCACGGCAGCCGCCCGGGATGTCACAGCAGCCGGCCGACACATCACGTCACAGCAGCCGCCCGGGATGTCACAGCAGCCGCTAGACACATCACGTCACAGCAGCCGCCCGGGATGTCACAGCAGCCGCTAGACACATCACGTCACAGCAGCCGCCCGGGATGTCACAGCAGCCGCCCGACACATCACGTCACAGCAGCCGCCCGGGATGTCACAGCAGCCGGCCGACACATCACGTCACAGCAGCCGCCCGGGATGTCACAGCAGCCGGCCGACACATCACGTCACAGCAGCCGCCCGGGATGTCACAGCAGCCGCTAGACACATCACGTCACGGCAGCCGGCCGACACATCACGTCACAGGATCATGGTGATCCACTCTCACCGCGATCGATCTCAGCCACGTCATCTGAACAAAGTGCACTGCGCACGTTCAGCATGCCACATCTGCCATGCAATAGCTATCCAGCCGTTTAACGGTGTTGTGAGAACTCCAGCGTTACAAGTCCCGACGTCGTTTGAGCTTCCCAAGGCTCGTCGTAAATGCCGCACGCCGCGCGATTGAACCAGGTGAGGGCATTCCGCGACATGAGGAAACTTCTGACCAAGGCAGAGTCCGCGAAGTCACCGGCTATTGCCGACGGCGATAGCAGGCGTGCATAAAACATCGCCGACGGCACAGCACAGCTGTTGCGTCCGCCATGCGCAGTCGTCGCGGTGCTAATGTGCGTCGGCGAATGGGCCCATAAATGGCTCTTGACATTTCCAGTCTGAAGAGCACGCCATGTAGATGGCATGTGACGCCGGTTTGCAATGCTTGTCGCGTTTCAAATTCGGTGTCAGTGGTGATAATAGGTCGACGGATTTTCTTTACAAATCATAGTGAACAATTTACCACGAGTGAAAATATTTCCAGGGATGATATAAGATAGATAGATATATATATATATATATATATATATATATATATATATATATATATATATATATAATTTATAATTTCACACCGACTCCCTAGAACGCGATGGAACGTAAACCAGGACGGCATCCATTCGATCCCCACCCCAATTATACCACACGGTATTCGTTGCAGCAACAATTTCTTTATTCGACAAATACTGCAGATTAGTTAACGAGACCCTGAGCCTGGGATTCTTTCCTACGACGGTATGTCACATAGACTTCGGGTCAAGGTTGAATGATTCGCTTAGTATTGCATGCAGTGAAGATTATGTAGTTAATCGCATGGTCTGTGGAAGAATTTCGCTGGGTTGGAAGGATACCGGCCAGTAACCAGTATCTAGAGCTGGACCAGTAACAAGAGCCGGACCAGTGACCTGGACAGGAGCCATGGCCGAGACGGCGCCGGCGCAGCGGACAGGACGGTGAGGTGGCGCGAGCCTGTGCCGGCAGTGCGTCACCCCAGGCTCCCGACACGTCACCGCGCCAGACGTGGCGCTGACGTATCGCTCCGGCTGCGGGACGGGTGATAAATGGCGCCGCACAACGGATCGGACGCTCGCGCCGCTACTGGTGATGTAATAAAGCCCACCCGTCTGACATCAGGTGGCCGCCACTGCCAACGAAAACTCGGCCACGGCCTGGCTGTCGACGGCGCTCATTGGTGTGCCGGCGAGATGGAGTGAAACTACGGTGGTGTGGAGGGTGGCAGGGGTCATGGATCGGCACCACTATTGGACCACAATCCATGGGACAATGCCACACGCTACAACAGCATTGTGGAGAGGGAGAGGGAGAGGGAGAGGGAGAGGGAGAGGGAGAGGGAGAGGGAGAGGGAGAGGGAGAGGGAGCGGGAGCGGGAGCGGGAGCGGGAGAGGGAGAGGGAGAGGGAGAGGGAGAGGGAGAGGGAGAGGGAGAGGGAGAGGGAGAGGGAGAGGGAGAGGGAGAGGGAGAGGGAGAGGGAAAGGGAGAGGGAGAATGAGAGGGAGAGGGAGAGGGAGAGGGAGAGGGAGAGGGAGAGGGAGAGGGAGAGGGAGAGGGAGAGGGAGAGGGAGAGGGAGAGGGAGAGGGAGAGGGAGAGGGAGAGGGAGAGGGAGAGGGAGAGGGAGAGGGAGAGGGAGAGGGAAAGGGAGAGGGAGAGGGAGAGGGAGAGGGAGAGAGAGAGACGTGCCAGTGATGCATTGCATGTACATGGAATGCCGCAATGTTATATTCCAACAGCCAATGATGCTGCTTGCATGTACAACGTCCGCAACGTACAAACGCACTGTACCGCTTACAGTGTTTCGCTATTGTGATTTGCTGGATTCGGACATCACCACACTGCAGCAAATCTCAGCACACACGCACAAAACTAAAAGCGTGAATCAAGCTAGCGGCTCGTGCCAAAAGTACATCGCAGCCTTCTTTCTTGCAAGGACTAGCACCAAGCGTGTGTCGCCAAATGTTGGCCCAACGGCGCCTGGGGCGCTACGGCAGCGTTGAGCTGCCAGGACGGCGTGACCTACTTACGTGTTTTACTGCGTGGCTCCCGGGGACCGTCCACGGTGACCTTCATGCACTTGTTGTAGGTCATGATCTGCGCCGGCGACGTCGATATCTGTATCGTCAGGTTGAAGCTCTTCCCTGAAATGGAAGGCGGGCGGGCGGTCAGCGGTGTCGGTGCCGGAGTGCCACTCCAGGGCTCACACCTTCCAACTCCTGGTGGCGGGAGGGAGGGGGGGGTCGGTTGTTTGATGCTGCTGCCGCTTAGGCTGCGCCGACGTGTGATGGCTCAATACGGCCGCATCGCGTTGGCAGTCGTTGTTCGTTTGGCGCCAGTTTTTTGTCTGCGTGGCCCTGATTGACGGACAGCCTAAGTAGCTTACGGTGCTGCAATGTGGTGGGGAGGGGGTTCTATTTTGCTTCTCCTGTTGGGCGTGCATGGGAGAACTTGGCCATGGCGGGGTCAGCGAGGATAATTGTCAACGGTAACTTATCTGAGCTGACATCGACTCAGATACGCCCTCTGATAGCTACGGTGATTTATCTTTACATCCGCCGCTTTTACTGCTTTTACTCCTTTGATCCTG
The DNA here is from genome assembly GCA_034440615.1 of Ashinkailepas kermadecensis. Lineage (NCBI taxonomy): Eukaryota > Metazoa > Arthropoda > Thecostraca > Neolepadidae > Ashinkailepas > Ashinkailepas kermadecensis. The sequence continues at coordinate 398,772 of JAOTOM010004918.1, read as the reverse complement.
CCTTCCGTTTGTGTTCCTTTTGCACATGTTGCCGTACTAAGTGTAACAATTCCCAGTCATACGAAGGAAACTCGTTGCAGAACAGAACTTGCAAGCAGGAATGCTACTAGCCGTCCACTAGAAACTGCACAACTTTCTACTGGTCATGTCTCCGGAACTAATCTAAGTATGCAGGCATAATTTTGCATGCAAACAATCACATCCTTCTCATTCAGACTTCGGCACTCAGTTCAGCACATCAATGCCCTCGCGACCTACTAGACGGAGCTGAGTCCGCACGCGCTGCAACATCTTTGGCACAGCCTCCATGTCGATGTGCTTCACCTTTCCTTGTATTCCCTTCATCAGCCATTCCTTGCTTATTGCTTTCCAGTTGTTTTCATAAGCACCGGCCTTTAGCAGAGCCCACACGGACTCTATTTAACGAAGCTCGGGCACGTTCGGAGGGCTTTCTTGGCGACCAAGGTAACATGTATTTTCTGCCTTGAGGCACTCCTGCACGTCACCCCTGTAATGACATGTGGACCCATCGGGCCAGAAGATGAAGTCCCGATCTGCATATTGTTTCCTCAGGAAAGGCATCAGGCGTTTCTTAAGGCACTCCTCGAGTAACACAACCCATTACAGTGATCCTGATCCTCTCCTCATTCAGATCCACAATATCAAGCTGTGTAAGTTGAGAGTATGAGAAGCACCACCAATTAACCATAGAGCACGGGGCCGAGTGAAGTTATTATTATTTTTTCCTTTGTTTCCCGTGGTCATTCTCCGAGCCATCCGCCGTGACGTATGCAGTCGGGCGTTGACATCTGCAGCCAAAGTACCAAGTCTGGACTTTTTATGTTCCATGAAGACACCTTGGGGTCTAATACAAGAAGAAACAAAATTGTAATATCCGTCTCGACCATGATTGGATTTTGTCCACTGTGACACCGAGCGTATGTGATTCACGTGAACACTGCTGGAGACCTACACTTAAACTTGGGGAGTTGGATGGGGGTGGGGGGGGGGGGGGGGAATGAATGTCGGATCCGAATATCTAATGATGGTAATGCACAGCCGTGATGACAATTTGCTTCGAACAGCTCATTTGCACCGAAAGCCCTCCGGGTCTCCATCCATGCTCCTGTAGGCAGCTCACGCCACAAAGGTTCCTTCACGTTCCAAATGTTTCTCCATTCGCATGTAGGACCAGTGTGATCACGAGGTCTCCTCTTCGTGCCACAAGATACATCCAATATAAGTCGCTGCGCATCAATGCCTTCCACAGACGCCTAATTGTAATCTTCTGCCACGGAAAAGGTGTTTGTGGATATCTGAGGTTTAAAACCCATTATCCCATGCAGGCTTCCAACCAGTACTTGAGCCATCGGGGCCGTCGAAGGTGTATTTTGATCACCTCAGAAAATTGTAATTTCAATAGTTCGCTTCGTTTCCATACACAGCATCATCTGAAACTGTCTTCAGAAATCGAAGCCGAGTGACACTTCTCCAGTCCAACTTTAGCTACATGCACCATGGAGATGAAGGCAGTTTCAATGTACGGCGTGTCTAAGGATTGACTATTCGTAGTCTTTTGCAGTTCCTGAGATCCTCTAAAATACGAGGATGAGTAAAATTATGCAATTACCCGAACTACACACCTGGTTGCACCACTCCTCAAACGGCAACTTCGCCGATGAAATTTTTTGTGTTGTTGAAAAAGTGGCTCAAGGCCGGCGCTCAGCTAGTGCTTGGTCAACGAAATGAGTTAGCTCAGCCTCGTCAGATTGGCTCAGCATACTGTGCATGCAGCTTCTCCTGTTCAGTAATTGATGTTAACAGGCAAGGTGACAGACAGCTAGCTGCAGAATCCGATGAGGAATACACACGAACGCATTGAAGAAAAAAGTTCCGTTGAGGAGGGGAGGCGCAGTCAAGCCACCCCGAAGGGGCGCCTTTTCCTGCTCAGATAAGCACCACCTATCCATGGAGGGTGGGGAAATGGCCGCAGTTCCTCGTGCATTCGCCCTGGTTGACACTTATAGACCATAGAGATTCAGCCAGCTGAATTTGCACTGCGTTAATTGATCCTGAGTGAAGACTGGGTGAAATAGCCTGCCGAGCCACTAATCTCGCTAACAATGTTTTTTTTCCTGTCCGCTATCCACGAAAAAGGTTTTGCAACCTTGATTCCCATTTCGGGTTACAAATATCCAATCACAACTGTCTTTCTATATCCCAGCCAGCATTTTTGCTCCAGGCCCGATCAGGCCTTGGTTGGGTTAGCTCCGACTGTCTTGCTTGGGCTGAACTACGTTTGTCCTCTGGTTCACGGTGGGATTAGCGCAGGAATCCCAAGCGTCCTCATACCAAAGCCCAAGTTCAGCCCAGTTAAACGAGCCCAACCATTGCTGAAACTCAGCCCAAGCATGTCAGAGTATGCCCGGGTTAAACCCGAGCAACGCCTTTGTATCGATGCTGTGGCCCCGATCAGGCTACGCTTGGGCGTACTCGGGCAACTGGTACGACAAACCTGATTTCAGCCCGATTTCAGCCCAAGCAATGTCGTAGCAGGCCCGATCGGGTTAGACTTGGGCATGCTGGGGCAGTCACGATCAGGATAAAAATCCATTTAGATTGGGCTGAGCTACGTGTTGCCCGAGGTGCCCAAGCAAAACGTAACTCTTCCCAAGCAAATTGCTGGCTGGGATGTAACGTCAACTGCAGTGCCCACCAGGGGGATCCGTCCAGCCGTTTCCCCATGTCCACCATATACTGACGTCACAAAAACACAATTTGAAAGCTGCCATTGGCATCACAGCTCGACTGATTTCAACTTTTCTCTTCTCCGCCTGTGCTTGCAGAAGCATCCGTAACGTAGCTTGATATGTGCAGTCTAACTTCGCCGACTTATCCTATCATCGGTGTTCTCTGTAAATGTATCTCCTTATATGCAGACACTGCAATCTTCATATATCTAGCTCAGGATCAATTGTTCTGTTTCAGTCAATGTTAGGTCCATGCCACCACTCCCCTCCATATACACGGCTGAATAAAGGATGTAGGCGTTCGCTCATTGGCGGATCTTGGGAAGCAAAGAGCCATGGCACTTCCTGAGGTGCTGTGATTCGGAGTAAAATTTACCTTCATTCATGATTTGCAGAAAAAGATGGAAATATTTCATTGGGGAAACATTATGCTAAGTTCCAGCTCCGGTCCGACGCTACCCAATTCCGATACGTTGTTGGATGTTGTTGATAATTTTTGCACTTTGGACCTCCCGAGTCGACTCAGAACCGGTTGGTTGGATCCACCCGTACCCACTTCTGGTCGATGGCCAATTGAGGATTGGCTTAAGCATGCAAACATGCCACAAGCATGAGGAAAAGTTTATTTGAGGACTCCGTTATCAAGACTTTCCGAGTCAATACGCGCAACACAATACCAAGCACAAGGCGTACGGGCGCCCAGTCGGATTTGGTGACGTCACGACTGCTCTACGCGACTTTTGACAGGATAGTTTTATCTTTGATATGTGCCATTGGTGCCAACTATGCTGTTTCCGAATTATATTCTTATTTCATGTGCGGTGTACTATAGATCTTTCTGCATTTACAACTCAGAATGTTCTTCGGTCGATAAGGCTTACTAGCCATTAATTATGAACATGCGGCCCTTCTACCCCTGGTTTAGTACATGCTTCTGCAAAAAAAACCATGGCTGGCATGCTGTGACGGCCTTGTTGGCTGCTCTGCGGTAATATTGCCAGATTATGGCTGATGAACATGGAGTCAGTGACAGCTTTAAGTCGTCGGGAGTGGTGATGCAGCGTGCAGAGCCTGTCTCCACATTGTGTGCCGGTATGTATGTGCTGTTCTGAGCCCAAGAGGCCGACGTCGGGCGAGAGCCACGCTGCAGACTGCCAGGCTTGGGGCTGGGTAGGACTGCGGAATGTTCGCGCCGCAGTCTAGGGGTGGGGTTAGCTACGCGGCAGTCCAGGGGGGCCGAGTGTGGGGAAAGTCGCTCGACAGTCCAGCGATAGAGGAAAGCTACGGCGCAGTCCAGGAGTGGAGGATAACTACGCCGCAGTCCAGGGGGCTGGCGGTGGGAGACAGCTGCATCACAGCCCATGTGGCAGGAGGTGGGGAAAGTCGCTCGTCAGTCCAGCGGTAGGGGAAAACTACGCCGCAGTTCAGGGGTGGGGTATAACTACGCCGCAGTCCAGGGGGATAACTACGCCGCAGTCCAGAGGGATAACTACGCCGCAGTCCAGAGGGATAACTACGCCGCAGTCCAGAGGGATAACTACGCCGCAGTCCAGAGGGATAACTACGCCGCAGTCCAGAGGGATAACTACGCCGCAGTCCAGAGGGATAACTACGCCGCAGTCCAGAGGGATAACTACGCAGCAGTCCAGAGGGATAACTACGCAGCAGTCCAGAGGGATAACTACGCCGCAGTCCAGAGGGATAACTACGCCGCAGTCCAGAGGGATAACTACGCCGCAGTCCAGGGGGATAACTACGCCGCAGTCCAGAGGGATAACTACGCCGCAGTCCAGAGGGATAACTACGCAGCAGTCCAGAGGGATAACTACGCCGCAGTCAGCAGCAGGGGATAACTACGCCGCAGTCCAGAGGGATAACTACGCCGCAGTCCAGAGGGATAACTACGCCGCAGTCCAGAGGGATAACTACGCCGCAGTCCAGAGGGATAACTACGCAGCAGTCCAGAGGGATAACTACGCCGCAGTCCAGAGGGATAACTACGCAGCAGTCCAGAGGGATAACTACGCCGCAGTCCAGAGGGATAACTACGCCGCAGTCCAGAGGGCAGGCGGTGGGGATAGTCACCCCGACAGTCCAGAGGGCAGGCGGTGGGGATAGTCACCCCGACAGTCCAGAGGGCAGGCGGTGGGATAGTCACCCCGACAGTCCAGAGGGCAGGCGGTGGGATAGTCACCCCGACAGTCCAGAGGGCAGGCGGTGGGATAGCCGCCTCAGCCCAGAGGGCTGACATCCACCCGACAGTCCAGAGGGCAGGCGGTGGAGGATAGCCGCCCAAGAGTCCTGGGGGCATGCGGTGGGGATAGTCACCCAACAGTCCTGGGGGCAGGCGGTGGGGATGGCCACCCAGCAGTCCAGGGGGCCGGCGATGGGGATAGCCGCCCAACAGTTCTGGGGGTGGGGATTGCCGAGCCGCAGTCTAATGCTGGGGTATAGAGCGCCGTAGATCCCCGGTCTCGCCACCAATATCATCTTCCTTATGCTGTTTTCGGTGTAAGCGATAGTATAGTGCGCCAGACGTGGCCCGACAGGTGCGACTGCTCACCAGTCCAATATGGCGGCACACCGTTGAGGAGCCGTACTGCTCAGGGATCACACTGGCGAGGAGCCACACTGATCAGGGATCACACTGGCGAGGAGCCACATTGATCAGGGATCACACTGGTGAGGAGCCATACTGCTCAGGGATCACACTGGTGAGGAGCCGTACTGCTCAGGGATCACACTGGCGAGGAGCCACACTGATCAGGGATCACACTGGTGAGGAGCAACACTGATCATGGATCACACTGGTGAGGAGCCGTACTGCTCAGGGATCACACTGGTGAGGAGCCGTACTGCTCAGGGATCACACTGGTGAGGAGCCGTACTGCTCAGGGATCACCCTGGTGAGGAGCCACACTGATCAGGGATCACACTGGTGAGGAGCCGTACTGCTCAGGGATCACACTGGTGAGGAGCCACACTGCTCAGGGATCACCCTGGTGAGGAGCCATACTGCTCAGGGATCACACTGGTGAGGAGCCACACTGCTCAGGGGTCACATTTGTGAGAGGCCACGCTGCTGAGGGACCGCACTGGTGAGGAGCTACACTGAAGAAGGGCCAAGCTGGCGAGGGGTCACACTGGTGAGTCACCCGGAGGTTGGCGGTCGGGTGGTGTTGGTGCATTGCTGGTGTCGTTGTGCTCGTAATGTCGATGTAATAATGGTGTCGGTGTACTCAATGGTGTCGGTGTGCTAATGGCGTCGGTGCACTGATGGAGTTCGTGTATCAATCGTGTCGGTATACTAATGATATCGGGGTACTAATATTATCGGGGTACTAATTGTGTGGTGTATTCTATGATGTCGGTGTACTAATGGTGTCGGTGTACTCGATGGTGTCGGTATGGTAACGGCGTCGATATACTGATGGTGTCGGTGTGCAGTTGGTGCTGGCATGCTGATGGGGTATGCTTGCATCACATATCTGGCCTCCAGAAGATATACTGCCTCGACATCACAGATACCATCACATATCTGGCCTCCAGAAGATATACTGCCTCGACATCACAGACACCATCACATATCTGGCCTCCAGAAGATATACTGCCTCGCGCTTCACCTGCGCCAGTCCCATGATTGTTTAGCGAGCTTGCCAGGTATAACTGGGAGCTGGTTAGTGAATTCGTCATGTGGCAACTGGAAGCTGGTTAATGGACTTGCTATGCGATAAATGCGAGCCGGTTAATGGGCTTGCCAGGTGTAACTGGTAGCTGGTTAGTGAGCTTTCCAGGTGTAACTGGGAGCTGGTTAGTGAGCTCGGCAGGTGTAACTGGGAGCTGGTTAGTGAGCTTGCCAGGTGTAACTGGGAGCCGGTTAGTGAGCATGCCAGGTGTAACTTGGAGCTGGTTAGTGAGCTTGCCAGGCGTAACTTGGACTGGCTAGTGAGCTTGCTAGGTGTAACTGGGAGCTGGTTAGTGAGCTTGCCATGTGTAACTGGGACTGGCTGGTGAGCTTGCCAGGTGTAACTGGGAGCTGGTTAGTGAGCTTGTCAGGTGTAACTGGGAACCGGTTAGTGAGCTTGCCAGGTGTAACTGGGAACCGGTTAGTGAGCTTGCCAGGTGTAACTGGGAGCTGGTTAGTGAGCTTGCCAGGTGTAACTGGGAGTCGGTTAATGAGCTTGCCAGGTGTAACTGGGAACCGGTTAGTGAGCTTGCCAGGTGTAACTGGGAACCGGTTAGTGAGCTTGCCAGGTGTAACTGGGAGCTGGTTAGTGAGCTTGCCAGGTGTAACTGGGAGTCGGTTAGTAAGCTTGCCAGGTGTAACTGGGAGTCGGTTAGTGAGCTTGCCAGGTGTAACTGGGAGTCGGTTAGTGAGCTTGCCAGGTATAACTGGGAGCTGGTTGGTGAGCTTGCCAGGTGTAACTGGGAGCTGGTCAGTGAGCTTGTCAGGTGTAACTGGGAGCTGGTTAGTGAGCTTGCCAGGTGTAACTGGGAGTCGGTTAGTAAGCTTGCCAGGTGTAACTGGGAGTCGCTTAGTGAGCTTGCCAGGTGTAACTGGGAGCTGGTTAGTGAGCTTGCCAGGTGTAACTGGGAGCTGGTTAGTGAGCTTGCCAGGTGTAACTGGGAGCTGGTTAGTAAGCTTGCCAGGTGTAATTGGGAGCTGGTTGGTGAGCTTGCCAGGTGTAACTGGGAGCTGGTCAGTGAGCTTGCCAGGTGTAACTGGGAGCTGGTTAGTGAGCTTGCCAGGTGTAACTGGGAGCTGGTTGGTGAGCTTGCCAGGTGTAACTGGGAGCTGGTTAGTGAGCTTGCCAGGTGTAACTGGGAGCTGGTCAGTGAGCTTGCCAGGTCTCAAGAGCGGTAAGGGAAGGAACTGCAGCATGCATGCACAAACGCCAATTTTACACCATATGAGATTTGACGGGGAAGCATGGAGCTAAATCAAGACATTTCACGACAAAAGAAGTACCTTCGCAACAACTTGCAAGCAAGACTTGCGGGAATGCAGATTACCATCAAAATGTTATAACAAGAATAGTTACGACCGAGGGCTAAGCTTGAGCAATTATACTTCGGTGTTCATACTATGAACACCTCATATCAGCGACCCGACCCTACCCAGACCACCGGCCTCTACCGACTGTCGTGCTTTCGAGACAGAAATAACTTGATGCTGCGTTATTTTAAGTTGGAATTTGTTTGCTCGTAGCTAGACATAAGAAGGCTTTCCAGTTTGATTCTGACTAGCTTTCCTCCAAAAAATTGTCCTCAAGGCACTCTCAATGATTGTTCGATGACAGGCTTCTGTGGCGGCAATTGTCGAGCTCGCGTAGCTCGCCGCGTATATTCGGCTGGCCGCCAGCTGCTAGCCATGTCATGCAGCGTGACCCGCATGACCCGCATGACCTGCACGATCCGCGTGACCTGCGTGACCTGTGACCCGCGTGACCTGCACGATCCGTATGACTCGCATAACCGGGCTCAATGCAGTGCACTAGAAAATGCCGCGACGAACGGAATGTTTGCGCCATAAACTAAGCGGAAAAGTTGCAAAACAGAAGGGTTCGTGCCCCTATGCCGTTTCGAAAATTCGGGATGGCGAGTTCGGCTGTGTGATACGTGGACAGCATTCCACATAGGAGCTCAATTTCGGCAAGAGTGCATACAATTTTGGCTGAAGCGAATCTGTTTTCAATTCACTTTGCCGAAATTATGGTGTGCACTGCACTTATGGCGTTATTTTCGAAATTTAGCTCCTCTGTCGAACATAGTGCAGGTACCTGAAGTTTCACCGAACTGCGGCGAATTGGTGAAATCGATGGTCGTATGCGTACATGAAGTGCCTGCACTTCCATCAAAATTACAAGCAATAAGATTACGTCTTTGTGAGATGGTGAGAAATACCACTTCAGGTAAGCTGGAAAGTGTTCTGCCCACCATGTTCCTCGACCTTACGCCTGCAGTCCTCCGGTGGCATAGCCATATATAGCAGCAACATGGTCTTGATCATCCCCCCCCCCCTAATCGCGTCTTAGCGTGCGATACAAGTGCGGGCGGTGGTCGCATTGGAACGGGCTGCACTCTTGTGCGATTTCCACTGCATCACTTCTCATGACTTTGTCACCATCGCTATGCAGCGAAGGCAAACGTTCCCTACAACAATGATGGGACAATCACAGCTGAAAGGCATACTTCCGATGCGTGTGTGGTAGTTCGATGTCAATATCTGGTCTGTTTTTCCTTTGTTAGTGCACAATCACGACACAGGCCTGAAAACTTCACTTTTGCGGAAACGAGGACGTTTCTGGAATTCGATGTTCTTGTCACTTACCGTGTGTGAATGCATATGATTTGATATCCAATCATCTAGTGAAACACACCGGTTCATGTGGCACTGGGCCGCTGAAATATATAGCGGTTCATGTGACACTCGGCCACTGAAGTATATGGCGATTCATGTGACATTGGACCACTGAAAAACATGGCGATTCATGTGACATTAGGCCACTGAAATACATAGCGGTTCATGTGACATCAAGTTGCTAACATATGACAGTTTTCCTTCGGCTTGATATGCCAAGCATAAAGAACTGATGGACTGAAATGAAAAAAATAATATTTTGTTTTAGGTGCAGGGATACGTTGTCAACGGCAACACTCTTGTACTTGCATCTTACCTGACAACACAGAACAACTTAATGGAACCTCCTGGATGGAACCTCCTGGAACCTTAATGGTACCTCCTGGCGAAAACCTTCCGACCATAAGCCACCTGTTGCGGTAGTATTACCGAGTAGAAAAATGCGCAGCCGGGCTGGGTCGATCGTGCTGATCAATATATTCTTGCGTACACAAAACTCACTCGAACTTCGCCCTCGTCCACAATAACGAACATGAGGAAGATCCAGAATTTGCTTAAATCAATCAGACGGTAAACCATAAACGGCAACAATCGAGTGTTTTATATTTACCATTCACCTTTTCCCTCATGAGCCAAATCCGAACTCCCCCATCCCTACCAAATGCAGCATGGACGATTGCTGTATCATCCTAACCATCTTTCTCCATCACCTGAAGATTCTGTTGAAAAGTTTTGGAATAGGCCAGTTGAATGAGATGAGATAAACCAAGAATGCAGTGCAGGTGTGTAGCTCCAAATAAATGTTATGGGTGCACACACGGGTTTGAAGTATATGTAATCCAGTGTACGCCCGTAGACCTAATACGATTAAGCTAAGAGACAATGTGGGTGCCAGACATTATTGTAGGTGCCCAGACACCTACAAACAGATAAGATTCCACATCCCCGGTGCAGTGTAAAGTAATCACCGATTTGCACTGATGCTCTGCGCCACATTTGTTAAGCGTTAGGATTAGAATAATGATGCTTGATGAGCAATAACACCAAGCTAAGAGGAGCTTCCTTCGCGTCTGCTAACCTAACGCGCCAAGAATACCATGAAAAACATCAGTGTGATCTCCAGGAACAGATGCAATGGTGCCGGAGCGGAGCCTGTTCCTCAGTCACCATGGTGACGTCCTTGGTGACGCCGCTGCTAGTTGCAGGATGGGAGGGCGAGCTTTATCTGATGTGTTTTGGCGACTCGTGACAAAAGAAACACTGGTAGTTGCAACTGATGTCACTCATGTAACTGAAGCCATCATGCTGGCTTCAGCTCCACAGGCAACGCACATTTGCCTGGTTCAACATACGTTTCATGGACTTGCAATACTGATTCAGGCACATTGACCTGTGACACAGAAAAAAGAGAAATAAAAGAGAAAAGAGAATTAAAGAGAAAAAAGAGCCAACCGGCGAAACGCCAATTAATTTGTGTTATTTCCGATTCATTACTGTAATTGGCACAACTCCAATGTCTGTGGATCTGGTTCGGAGAATAACAGCTTTTCATACCTAAAAGCGTCTGTAAATAGGATGTAAAGTACAATATTCAAATTCATAACATGAAACAGTAGTAAGTTAGTCCTATCATAATGCTCCCAATATATGCCCATTTTTGCATTATATTTTACATTATAATGCTAAACATGTGAACTATGTGCATGATATAAACATAAACAGATATAAATTATTACTATTATTACACGCACGCACGCACGCACGCACGCACGCACGCACGCACGCGCGCACGCACGCACACACGCACGCACACACACACACACACACACACACATATATATATATCATGCACATAGTTCAGATATTTAGCATTATAATGTAAAATATAATGAAAAAATGGGCATATATTGGGAGCATTACGATGTGACTAACTTACTACTGTTTCGTGTTATGAATTTGAATATTGTACTTTACATCCTATTTACAGACGCTTTTAAGTATGAAAAGCTGTTATTCTCCGAACCAGATCCACAGACATTGGAGTTGTGCCAATAACAGTAATGCATCGGAAATAACACAAATTAATTGGCGCTTCGCCGGTTGGCTCTTTTCTCGTTATTTCTCTTTTCTCTTTTATTTCTCTTTCTATATATATATATATATATATATATATATATATATATATATATATATATATCATACTATAATACTCTTATGCTACTATATGCTATATGCGTTTATGTTATCCTATCACAAGCCCGCTACAAGGAAATAGGGGTCACAGTGAAATACTGCTTAATCTTCGGCTTCAAACGAAGCCATACCTCTACTTCCGCCAACACCATCCATCCAAAACCTATGACATTCGAACAAGTTTCCTTTGTTTCATTTTCGATCTGACCAGCGGTCAGTTTTGGGATTAGGTGAGACTTAGTTCCGTCAAGTTTTTTTCAGCTAACTTCTGCTGATCTTAATTGCGTCAACTGATTTGCTTTAGCCTTCCTTGGTTTTGGATTAAAGCTTGATGGAAACCACTGACCAACCGGAAGCAATCAGGCAATACCAAATCAATTAATGACCTCCACATCTATCAAGACCGTGACCAGAAACCTTGATCCACTTGGTACAGGTGAGTGCAATTCTAAGGAACTCCTCGGCCCAAAACTGAGAAATGTTTAGAAAATTGTGCGAATGCTGATTGGGGATAGAGTGTAGCTTTGAATGCTTCTTAGAGGGCACTTGGCTCCCAATGTTGGCCATGACCTCCCAATAATTTCAACTCCTAATATGGGACCCTGACATCTGGACACATCATGCATTTTTGCTTGAAAACAAATCCATGCAGAAGAGGAGAGAAGAGGAAGAGAACTAAACAAGTATTGTTTGTCGACAAGTATTGATTATTGCACTATTACCTCGCAGCAGAATCACATTGCTCAAGCATAGGATAAAACATGAATGCACCGCCAACCATGTCTGACAAACATGAATTGACTATTCGAAAATCGTATGTATATACTGAAAACAAAACATGAATGGAGGAAAATAGAGGCATCATTACTCCACCAAAGCAGCCTCAAACTGAGAGTCAAGCACGGGCCGTGAAAGTGCAATTTCCCGATCAGCATCAAGCGTGACATGTCTGTCTGTCGCATCCGTTATACCGATATGGTATGGAATGACAGCAATATATGAAACGGAAGTGTATCATGCAGGATATGAATAATGTCCAACTGGTTCACCGAACAAAGTAGACAGTTATCACTTTATGGATGCAGAATGAGTCTCCTTAATGCCGCTGGGTAGAACACTAGGTACTGATTGAGCACTAGTCGGAAAACAACATTTAATCTGCTCTAAAGCGAAAGCGTTCACCTTTTTTCAAACGTCAACTCAACTCGCGTATGAAATCAAGAACAGCTACAAATTCAATGTGGCGTAAGACGAAGATGTGATGTGTGCATCTCGGAACAAATAATGACGCATCGGCAACCGGTGAAATTTGTCACAAATGCGCACAGCATGACAACACGAAACGAACAGTGATTGTGAAAAACACAGCTACACTGGCGCAAAAACGGCAGCTAGATGTCGCCAGCTGCGCCTCTGAGTGGAAGTGCCGGCCGTGGTTTGTCTCTCTGTTCACGTTCTCCTGTCGTTGTGCAGCTACCATCTGTCTGAACTGCGGCATGTGCTTACAAGACGCATCCGTCAGGTAGCAAGTGCTCAGAAACGCTGTGCAACATCCTCCGTTCAATGGGATGCAGCCTACCTGTGAAAAATGATAATCGAAATACAGCGATGACAAGGGGTGCAGCAATGCACACGGTGCGCGGAACCAGCGAGCTGTAGCTTCCGTGTACTGCTGTATATGTGTGCTTTCCCTGCCATTGTTCGCGCGGAACTTGTGAATAGCTGACTACTAGAACAGCGATACATGTCTAAAGACCAGCGTTGATCCCATGCGAAGGTGTCTGTCCAGAGCAAGACATCTCGAGGTTCAGCCATTCGTGGCAGGCAAACGCTGGCTAATAGTGGCAGCTTGATAGCATTGTCCATCGAAAACACTGTCGAGATTGAGTCTGAGGGATTGCATGCGTAGTGGTGACATGGGCACACTCGGGGCGGGGAGGATTTGTGATATTAACCCTTTCTCCCCTGGCAAGTCCAGGGCATCGGTAAAGAAACTATCACCAGTTGGCGGCTTCAACGATTCCTCGGATCTTTGAGAGGGCCCTCGAAGCCCGTTGTGAGCATCGGACATGTAATCACAGACACCATTTGGGTGTTTGCACAATTCGGTCTACCGTTCTGTGCTCTTGTCCGACCCCTCAACAAAACCCTGCGTGCGGACCTGACTAGTGAGGCCAAGTGAAATAATCCAGTCGATTATCATTCTAATTTCATGCTATATAAAGACGACGATTTGTCCGCTCCCATTGAAGATCGTTAGCACCACCATCGCCAAAGGTGTGCCCATGGCTGGGAGTAGTCATCAGGCAAGCAGCATGGTGATTTGGACGGTGCCAGCAGTGGCAATGACATGGCTATGGGAACCGTCAAGTTGGCACCAGCCTGCCCTCGTTTATCACCGTCGGCTCGTCACAGAGACCGGTGGGTTGCATAACAGCAAGGTCAGGCGTCGGTGCCTGGCTGCTATAATACCCCAGCCATTATAATTCTGCTCATATGTGTATAGAACCATGGGCGTAACGGTTACAATCCTGTGCGTCGACACGAATTTCGGCTGGAGGGAGAGGTGAGGACAGGGTTAAAATAATGGTTTTTCGTTAGGTGTGAGATGTCGAAACAAACACGGTAGGATGTCGAAATTTGCCATGGAATTAGTGTCATCTAAAATGCTTTCGATGTCTTTCAGACTCAAATTTGAGCCAGTGGTGTAGGCACTTATGACTGTACCTTCATCATTTGTTTTAAGATTGATAATTTAAGAAGAGATTCGGGATAGGGAGAATAATAACTATGCTATGAACTGGCATTGTATGCCATATCATATTATAGGTAAGCTCCTTACCTAAAATTGCATTGCGAAATGTTCGTGCATGTGAAATGTTCGTGTAACCATTCCTTATCGAGAGCATGCACATGCTACTCATAAACGAGATACTGTTCGAAAGAACGCATGAAGACTTCATAAGCATGCATCAAGGAGCAGGATGTCGATATTTCTTGAAGAAAGATGTTGCCCGAGTGTTCAGAAAGTGGTATATTCCACCCTATTTCCCGAATAGTTTATCACTGGGTGAGGATGGACGGGAGGGTTTTGTGACGATTATTCCATGCAACGCCATCGGCGTAACGCTAAGTTTCACGAAGTGTGTGAGAATGCGTTGTCCCGTTCTCCACCATGGTGACGCCCATGGTGATGCCCATGGTCACATGGGGGGAGGGGCAGAGCAGCTTCCTCACCAGATCTTGAACACACCTTAACACTATGGCGGTACATGAAGAACATTCTTACAGCGCCCCGGGTTCTGGCAATGTTGACATCGTTGCCATGATATACCCTTGTGGTAGATCCAGTGTGTATCTATAGAGCTAATGCTGGAACAGACGTCGACCAGTATTGTCTGGAACCCGTGTTTTTCACTTTCCCCAGGCGATGCAAACACATCGTGCCACGGCCATGCAGTAGTCTGATCACCCCGACATATATATATTTAAAAAAACTCCATTGTTCATCTAGGAACTGTCTAAGAAATGTATATACACCCAAATAAGGAAGCTTTGTTTCACATAACTGCCAGTGTCATCTACAGTCTAGCGTCAAGCTACCATTTTTCTGAGATAAACTTCGGAGAAAAAAGCCGCAAGAACACAATGATCAGGCTCATTACGAGCGGAGGCGAAGCCCAAGCGAGACCACGCCAGTATATGTGGTACAAAAGTTCGCTGACCGGCCCTGATCAGTCCGGCCTCACCGTCACGCCTTGGAAGCCGCATTGGCTTCTTTTGCCGCACAGTATTTAGAGCTGGAATTTCTGCACTCAAAGTCAGACGTGCTGCTTTAAGCTTGGTTTCTGACATTTTTTTTCGCTCACTACTCGTCATGAAGTACTCTTAATGTGTTCAAAGAGAGGGGCGGAGACTTACATTTTCGCCCTAAGACAGCTTTCAACAGCGTTTCACGTTGTGGTGCAACATTTAAAACTATTATTTTCTCGCTCCGAGACAGATCTACCTTTTCAGGTTGACGTTTCCTAAATGTCGTCACAAATTTATCCTGAGGTGCTCTCAATGTTTGCCCAAAGAGAGATATTTCCGGCGACATTTACACGCGCTAGCAGCCTACCATACACCCGCAGCAACCGGCAGCCTACCATACACCCGCGGCAACCGGCAGCCTACCATACACCCGCAGCAACCGGCAGCCTACCATACACCCCACAGCAACCGGCAGCCTACCATACACCCGCAGCAACCGGCAACCTACCATACACCCGCAGCAACCGGCAGCCTACCATACACCCGCGGCAACCGGCAGCCTACCATACACCCGCAGCAACCGGCAGCCTACCATACACACAGCAACCGGCAGCCTACCATACACCCCACAGCAACCGGCAGCCTACCATACACCCCGCGGCAACCGGCAGCCTACCATACACCCGCAGCAACCGGCAGCCTACCATACACCCGCGGCAACCGGCAGCCTACCATACACCCGCGGCAAACCGGCAGCCTACCATACACCCGCAGCAACCGGCAGCCTACCATACACCCCACAGCAACCGGCAGCCTACCATACACCCGCAGCAACCGGCAACCTACCATACACCCGCAGCAACCGGCAGCCTACCATACACCCGCGGCAACCGGCAGCCTACCATACACCCGCAGCAACCGGCAGCCTACCATACACCCGCGGCAACCGGCAGCCTACCATACACCCGCAGCAACCGGCAGCCTACCATACACCCCACAGCAACCGGCAGCCTACCATACACCCGCAGCAACCGGCAACCTACCATACACCCGCAGCAACCGGCAGCCTACCATACACCCGCGGCAACCGGCAGCCTACCATACACCCGCAGCAACCGGCAGCCTACCATACACCCCACAGCAACCGGCAGCCTACCATACACCCCGCAGCAACCGGCAGCCTACCATACACCCGCAGCAACCGGCAACCTACCA
>JAOTOM010004918.1:305000-377500 GCA_034440615.1 Ashinkailepas kermadecensis | reverse complement strand
TCGCATGACCCTGTTGCTGGGAATGTGCGCGACGCATGGCTCTGCTGCTTAACTTTGTCGCAGGACTTAGCCAGCATGGCTCTGTCGCTGGAGATGCGCCCGTCGCATGACAGCATCACATACGACCTGATCGTTTCGGACCCGTTTCGAAATTGGGCAAGCACGTGCGCCAAGGGTGCTTTCATTCGTGTCGTGAAAATCGCCCAGCAGGGCGTCGTCGCGGCGGTCGGCCGCGACCGTAACTACTGGTGGATTTCTTCTGTCGCCAGTCCCAAGTTTGGAGAAGAGTTTCACATTGGTGTTCTGGAGGCTGGCGAACTATCGTTATAATATCTTGGCCAATATACGTGGGTAAGCGGCGACATTTACCTCCCACTATTCCCATGAACTGAAAATTGATGCAGCTCAGAACCTGCACGTCATCTGGATTCTCAAAGAAATCATGGACATTCGTCTTACGCACCAAGGCAACACTAACAGTAAAAGCGGTAATAGTGAGGCTGCACTTAAACTGGCAGCTGCGAGGGGTTTGGATAACACCGATTTACGTCCGACCGACACCATAATTCTGGGCGAAAGCAATAGCCGCTTCGTCTTTTTGTCCTCATGCAGATGGCACAATCAAATCAGCCGATCAAATTGAATACCTTCCCGCTTCCGTCTCCAGCTGAATACTGCCAATTGGCTATGCAAGAACTAGCCGAAACCCTTTCGATTGGCTGTGCAAGAGCTAGCCGAAACCCTTTGCATAATCTTGCTCTATGCCCAAAGGCCCAGTGGTTAAGTTCAAAATTATTGGTTTTGATATGGCTAAACGTGCCACATAGGTGTTGTACATGAGACTCCAATGTCTGTTAAGCTGCTGCTTAGCATTTCGTCCCCGTGGCAGATATACGGACATCGAATCGTAAGTGCACCATTCCGTGGGAACCTGTGACTGTGGCGAAACCAAGGCAAAATCAGTGTAACGGCTCCGTGCATGGCACACAATAATTGTGGATTCCGTGCTTTGCTGTATACACACCACAGTCCACACAATTAGCATAACATTGTTATCAGTCATGTCACTATGACTACACGTGCCACATGTAATACGGAACATGTTTTACCTCCAGGAATTTGCAATTAAAATATGCTGCAACAAAGAAGTATGCGGAGCATTGTACGCCTGCATCGCATTCCCAAGCTGTTGTAGTCTGCATCCTGGCAATAGGTGGCATGGGTATTTTAGAGTGCGACATGCCGTCGTTTAAGAGCTTGTGGCATCTTTACATGAAATAGCGTTGCCGTTTTCCCGTGTCCGACAAATGCACTGCTCAAAATACTTTGCGAATCTGCAGTCCATCTGTGTCCACTCACCTCTTCCACTGCGGCCGACGAACCTCAAGTCGTTGAACTTGGCCACCTGATTCTTGATGAACGCCATGTTGTTGCGCAGCTCGCCGCTGGGGTTCTCGTCGTTGCCGACGCGCAGCGTCACCGCCGTTCCGTCGGCCACCTCGCCGAGCGCGATCACTTTGAACGCCACCGGCAGCGTCTTGTTGGAGCGCCAGTGCGACGGCAGGCACGTGCAGACGAAGCTGGGCGAGCCGGTGCGGATCAGCTCGTGGCCGTGCTCGGTGGCCACCTGGTTGTAGGTGCGCTCGGTCAGGTACATCTCGGCGCCGCTCATCGCAGGCGCCAGCGGACGGTCGGGCTGGCCGGCGTACAGCAGCTCGTCGGTCAGATGCATCAAGGCGGCGACGGCGGCGGCCACGGCCGGGCCGGGCCGGCTTTGCCGTCGCGTCGGTGGGCACGGCGCTGGCACCTGTCGGCCGCCGGCTGGCTGCTGCGCGACGATTGGCTGACGCGCCGCGGCGGCTGCGTCAGTGTGCCACCGGCTCGCGGCTGGCTCGACGACTCCCGACACTGGCGGCGACACTCGCGCACACGGCTCGCGCACCGCCCGGGACGCCACCGGCACGCGCCACGGCCGGTATATGAATGAACGCGGCGGACGACGCGCCGGCGCCCGGCCGCCACTGAGTCACATGGATCGCGCGCATGCGCTCTGTGGCCGCCGCCGCTCTGCCATTGGAGATCATAATTTGCATGTAATTAGCCGGCCTTCTGGGGGGGTCCCGATCGTCTAATGGACGACTCAGTCCCAGCCGTGATTGTTGACTGACGCCATGACGCAGAGTGCAATAGCACACGACCTGCGGCCGACTAAAAGTGTGTAGGTATTGGTGAATCACGAGGATCCACGCTGGACGGCTGAGTAGTGATGAGGCTCTGGGCGGCTGGGCGATGCCCGTGGAGGCAAGATCAACGCTCCGATGCTGCGTCAAACGGTGCCAAGCTTGCTGGTGTGCTTGGTAGAATTGGAGTTTTGCATTCTGGGCAAGCATGGGGAAAGATGAGCCATGCTGGCCCGCCCCTTGATCGCACGCATATTTGATCTCTTCTTCTGATGGTCCAGAATGAACTAGGCGTGAGGCGTTATTTAACAACAATCCAGATTTGTTTGGGCACATAGGCGTAAGCACGCTTTGAGAATGGGTGTTATGATTGCTGTTGATTTGCAGAAGAAAAAAAAACATTTTGTTTACCCTATCTTTCCATAGCCTCCTCTTTAGCGGCGGATTGATGGAACGAGTAGAGGAAAACGGGTAGGCAAACTTTTGCATGACAATTTAATGTTTTTTTTGTGGCAAATCATATATTATAATGGTACGGGCGAATCCAGGGCGGGGAGGGGCAAAGGAGCTATGCCTCCCGAGAGGCTGCTTTCCCGATATTTTGCACTAAAATGGCATTTTCTCGGAATCTAAGAACGAAAGAACAAGGAACAGAACTTTAAATGAAGTTAAGAACAAAACTTAGAGATCGCGACAAAAATCGTCTAATTGTTACAGTAACTTACGGAGTTCATATAAAAGGTATGTGGCCACCTCATACTTTTTTTAATAAGAGAGCAAGGCAAATGACCTTAGCACTTGCTATGCATCCAAGTTCGTCTCTTTCTAGGCGTATGCATGAATGCTGTACGACTTACGTTGTTAAGTTAAACGCTTGGACTTAGACCCCTGCAGAGGCGCGGCCAAACCTCCCCCCCCCGCCTTAGGAACCAAAAATATACGAGATCAAACAATAAATTTTGAAGTTTTAACCAGGCGAAACAATAAATACCACGAAAGCTGTCCCTGTTTCATGACAATTTTTTATTGGTCAGGCATCCCATAAGAAAATCCTGGTTGTGCCCCTAGATCCCTGCATGAGGTAGTGACCACGTGCACTGTGCACGACAACAAGTGTGCACGACGGTCATGGTTAACGTTCGACAACCTTGCCATGTCATGCTTCTTGTTGGGCACAATGGATATCGGCAGCCGATTTGGCCCTGGGGCAACCTCAATCTTCATGTACATGTAAATCTTCTTTGGGAAATTTAGGCTGGGTCACCCAAAAGCTTCTGTTGAAATATTATTTGAAAAATAATATTTAGGATCCAGTGAGGACATTATGCATTCCGGAATATGAAAACCTCCCTAGTCACACACACACACACACACACACACACACACACACACACACACACACACACACACACACACACACACACACACACACACACACACACACACACACACATATATATATATATATATATATATATATATATATATATATATATATATATATATATATATATATAGATATAGATATAGATATAACAACATATATCTTGTTCATATATCTTCACTTGGATTTCAGATAGAGCACAATAAAGACTTGTACACAAAATAGCTCTGGATTGAACTGTAAGCCATGCATGTATACCTCAGATGTAGACAATGTTCGGTGAGAAGCAGATAAGCATTATGAAGCAGATAACTTCGTTTTAATGTGTAGAAAGCGAAGAATTTGTATGTAGGCTATGCCCAGTACTTGCGCTGTATTAAAGCGCACTTCACAAACGACCACATGCAATAATATGTCAGTTGGTATACGGGTGTTTGTAAAAATTTTATATCAGTTCGCAATCTAATAACTTTGCTAATTCCCGTTCAATTGACCTCACATTTTAGCAGCATGTGTGGAGGAAACACGTCACAATTTTAAATCTAATGTTTTTTCTGTTCAGATATTGAAGTGCAATTCACTGGGAAAAAAATGCGCTTTGTGTGTTAGAGTATGCTCGTACACAGTCGTACACAGACTGTGCAGCGTGCATTTGTGAAAGAATTCACTAAAAATGCACCAACTGCAATGCAGATTTCGACATGGCACAAAAAGTGCAAAGAGGAAGGCTGTCTGTGCAGGGAAAAAGGATCTGGACGACCACCACCATCGGAAGGGACGGTCGAGCGCGTTCGCGAAAAATTATTGGGAAGCCCTAAGAAGTCCATAAGAAGAACAAGCCTGGAAACTTATATTCCTCCAACGACAGTTTGGCGTGCCGTGAGGAAACGCTTGCGAATGAAACCCAACAGGCTGCAGCTCGTTCAGGCCTTAAGGGCAGATGACAAGCGAAAGCGCTACTAATTATGCTTTGATATGCAACAGAAACTTGAAGGAGATGAGTTCGATGAACGTCTTGTTTTCAGTGATGAGGTCACATTTCATACAACTTCGTTACAACGTCACAACGTTACAACGTCACAACGTTACAACGTTGTTACAACGTCACACGAGCGGCAAAGCGAACAAGCATAATGTTTGGATTTGGTACGAGGAAAATCCCCATGCCACAGTTGAGCACGAAAGGGACTCACCAAAAGTGAATGTGTTCTGCGCCATCTCCAAGAATCGTCTGCATGGCCCGTTTTTCTTTGAGGGAAATGTGACTGGCGATGTTTATCTGCAAATGCTTCAGAACTGGCTTATGGATGAGCTCATTGCAAATGAACATGAATGCTTAATTTTGCAACAGGATGGGGCTCCACCTCACTGGAAGCTCACTGTGCGGGCTTATCTCAATGAGAATCTGCCTGGGAAATGGATCTGGCGTACTGGTGATGAGGACAATGTGCTGCTGAAATGGCCGCCATGTTCAACTGACGTGACACCTTGCGATTTTTTTTATCTGGGGCTACGTGAAGGGACTGGTCTATGTCCCCCCCCCCCTCTTCCTGCAAACCTAGAGGAACTCAGGCAGAGAATCACTGTCGCACTGGAGACTGCTACCAACCACATGCTGCGGCGTGTTTGGCAGGGGCTGGACACCGACTTGATATGTGCCTTGTCTCAGGCGGCGCGCATATGGAACATTTGTGAAATCGTTCATGGAATATACATACTTTTGAATTTTCCATTCAAATTTTGAGGAATAAATCTTATATTGATCAACATTAAGCGTGTTCGGTTTCATTTGCCTAGACTATGTGGTTTCTGGAATATTTACATCTCAAATGATAACATTTTTTAGAAACACCTGTTGCAGCAAGTTCGTCAGCTCGGATCACACGCAGAAGTCCCACGGTATCGGACGCAGAAGTCCCACGATACCCGTCAATGATTCCAATTTATAATTTGACAAACATATACTCAGCTTCGAACACGCCCATGTTTAGCATTCTTAAATTACAGAACGTGTGTAGGCCAACTGAAAACGAAAATCTTGTCCGTTTTTACTGCAGCATGGGCATTGCACCACGATGCTTCAATTTGGCGCAAATGTGTTCATGGTGAACACCACAGCCAACCGCTGCTGGCGCTGGTTTGATGACCAGCTGCACTGCGCCTTCCATCACTTGTGTGCGAACGGGATACGGCGGGCGCTTAACGCGGATCGTTGATATCGAACAGCTCGGCCTCGCTGAGGTCGGCTATCACTGGAGGTTCTGTTGTGGGTTCCAGGGATCAATCAATCAGACTGGTATATTCGCCGGCTTCGAAATTTAACTTCGAATTTTAACTTCGGATTTTAACTTCGAAATTTAACCGGAACATTTTCAGGCGGTCGCAGGTCCTCCAATGTGTGATTGCGACAGTGCATTTTGTTTTACAGTACGATGAAGAATGTCTGCACCTCCATTCATGGGTGTCACTTTATGAAGTTAATTTGGGGCCAAAAATAACCTTCATGATGGCCAAAGCTTCCCCCAAACCATTTTTATCTAGTGTACGCCCATGTGCCGAATGGTTAAGCTGCCGCTAATTGAGTGGGAGACCAAACCAATGATTGGGAGAAAAATGAACGATTGAGGTAGTCAGTGACCTCCTCAGCATATACAAAATGACACCACTGCCACCATCTGCCAGCATAGCGAGCAGCATCACTTCAGGGTGTACCCAGTAGCTGCTACGTTCGACCACCGGTCAAATGATGCGTTGTGCTTCCCCTTGAAACTCTCAAAAGTTCGATGCTGTACAGCAAGTATTTTCCGTGCGCGCACTCATAATGAGATTCAACCTAAAACCACACTGGGGAATAGTGTTTTACGACAAATGTTACGCGACACCGGAGCGAGTGACATGGGTCATCTGTGGACACGTACAAACACAGGATCCGCGCAGCCAGTGTAAGCCACCGGACGTTCTTACTGGGGGTCTATCCTTGTGCGTGCCACACAATCGGTACTCCGATCATTGCACACGCTTCCGGCCGATTTAGTTGCATATCCAGGCACGGCGTCAAATTATAACACAGGTACTCTAAGTCACCTGTGAAGTGCTTTCCGATGTACCCACTAACTATTCCGGGCCAGTTGTAATGAAAAATGTTTTGAAAACAACTCGGGTAAATTGAAGGTACTTTAAAGCGTCATCCTAATGGCTATAGCTGGTGGCTATAGCTCAAATCCTAGGAAATTGTATCCGAGTGACATGCGGCCAGCCATGCGATGAATTTCTGCTGAATATGCTTCAGCCGCTGAAGATAAGACACCACCGCTCCCGACAAAACAATGCTGCCATATTCGATAACGGAACGAACATGCACATCAAATGCACTAAGCAAATATTTGGATCCGAGTCGTACTCAGGAGCACGAGGAATGCCGCATGCTTCGAATAATGAGTCCAAACATTCGCGTTGACTTCGAGACGACTGAGTCAATGTGACTAGCAAATGTGAGTTTTGAGTCAAGAATGACTCCCAGAATGCGTACGTCAGTTCGGCGTTCCAGGGTAACGTCATCTAACGAATATGGACTCAAAGTAGGTGATTTGTGCAGAGTAAACGATACAACATTGTATTTAATTGGATTGATTTTCAGGTGCCAAGCGATAGACCAGCTACCTAAGCGGCCAATATCCCGTTGCAATGCTAAATAGTCGTTGGAACAGTCAACACTTAAGCTACAGCTTAACATTGTCAGCATAGAGGTGCAGTTTGTCCGCATGTTCATGGGAATGTCTGCGGTAAAGCACATGAACAATAAAGGACCACATGTGCTTCATTCTGGAACGCTGGACAGAACCGGAGTCCAATCAGACTGTTTTCCATTTGCTATGACGAGCTGGGTACGTTTGATAAGATAAGAAGAAATCCACGAGAAGGCACTGTCACTAACATTGAAATAATTTTGCAGTTTTTAAAGCAAGAGTTTGTGATTTACTCCAGTAAGTGGCAAGAATAGCCGGAAAAAGCACAATCCGTTTGAGCACCACTGGCAATCAACTCCACCCGTGGTCCATAAAATGGGTCAAATTGGTAATACACGATATTCTAAATTAGAAGCCATGCTGTTCTGCAGGTGAACAGGTCGGCAGTACTCAAGCAAACAATTGCATACCATTGTGGCTAAAACTTTCGAGCAAAGTAGTAGAAATGAAACAGGCCTATGATTTTCCGATGACTTTCTGTCGCCTTTGTTATGCACATGAATCACATTCCCCTGCTTCCATTGTTCAGGAAAAACACCCTGTTCCAGGGAGTGGTGGCACAACATTTCAAGCGATACGGCAAGCTCATGAGCACATTCCTTAAGAATACGAGCGCTGGGCCCTCAGCTCCACATGCCTTGTGGTTGTCCAAATTAAGTAGCAGGCGTTTTATTTTTTCAGAAATGTTGAACCAGAGAGAAAAGATGTTGACGATACTTGGAATTTACAAGTGATTTAAATGTCGTTGTAGCTTGATAAAATTACAAGACGTTCCCAGATGTACTGCGTTTTTTTATGTTGAAAGCGTTCTGCTTTGACCGTAGTGTGTGATGAACTTCCCGTAAAAATATAAAGATGGTGATAGGTAAATGTACCTTCACGCACATCGGCCGCAACAGGCGCTCCTTACGACAATACGACAATTGTCAGCAAGTCAAACAGCTCGGCGATAGTCCCATCGCACTGCGGCGGTCGGTGGCGCACACATATAACCATCAGAGACCGTGCGCCTATTTGGACGGCAAGTATCTCGCAGTCGGTCTCCAAATCGGCGCGTCGGATCGGACAGAGAATCTAACTGACTGCGTACGCAACGCTTCCGCCAGGTCCGTCACGGTCTCTTCTGCACCAGGTGTGGCTCGCCCGGCCGAGTTGCAGCTCGGAGTCTGACACGTCAGGCGATAGCCAAGTATGCGTGAGCGTCAGCATATCCCACGCCTGCAGCTCACCAACATGAGAGCGCAGCGTGTGCAGCTTGTTGTGAACGCTGCCAACGCTCTGGCAGGCAGCGGTGGTGGTCTGAGACCGCGGCGACCGAGCGCCGGTGGCCCCGGCCTCCGCGGAAGTGCTGTCTGAGTCGAGGTTTGGCGCTACGTCGCCTGACGCCGGAGTTCGGCTGGTATCAAACCCGACACTTGAAAAATCTGCCTTCTGCCTGCGACATTGTAAGGTCAGCCGAAGCGAAGCACAGGCCGGCTCAACGGTCGCCGGCGACATGACGTGAGATCTGGCGTCTACAGCGCCAATGGCCAGAACTTCACTCGGTAGAATGGCTAAAATTCAGAGCGCAGTCCTTGCAGGCCATCTCGGCGCGCCCTGAGAACCGAACCCGGTTCACCCGCGCGGAAATGTGACCGCCCCACCACTCAGTGGCCGACCCGAGCGGAAAGGTGACCACCACACCACTCAGCAGGCCAACCCGAGCGGAAAGGTGACCGCCACACCACTCAGCAGGCCAACCCGCGCGGAAAGGTGACCGCCACACCACTCAGTGGCCGACCCGAGCGGAAAGGTGACCGCCACACCACTCAGCAGGCCAACCCGAGCGGAAAGGTGACCGCCACACCACTCAGCAGGCCAACCCGCGCGGAAAGGTGACCGCCACACCACTCAGCAGGCCAACCCGCGCGGAAATGTGACCGCCACACCACTCAGCAGACCAACCCGAGCGGAAAGGTGACCGCCCCACCACTCAGTGGCCGACCCGAGCGGAAAGGTGACCGCCACACCACTCAGCAGGCAACCCGAGCGGAAAGGTGACCGCTACACCACTCAGCAGGCCAACCCGAGCGGAAAGGTGACCGCCACACCACTCAGCAGGCCAACTCGAGCGGAAAGGTGACCGCTACACCACTCAGCAGGCCAACCCGAGCGCGCACGTCTGCGCTGAGCGGCGGAGACAAGGCCCGTCCGCCGTAACTGTCACGGGGACGCCCTGACAAACGTACCACCGACAGTGACGATGTCGGGCGCGTGCTGCGTACAGCACTGATAGTTCGTTTCTGACACCTCCCGGGCGCTCAGATCTCAAATGTACACTCAACTAAGCTGTACGTGCCTAGAAACGCAGGAAACCCACAGCAAAGTGCAGCACACCCGTGCTGCTTTCGTCCAATTCGCACCAACATGGCCGGCAGAAGCAAGGTCATACAGGCTGTCAATGTGGTGTAGAGCCTGGTGGCACGTTCTCCAGATACTTTCTTCCATTCTCCCCGGAGGGTTGGATCGTGAATGGGTGAACTAAGCTTACATTGCCCACCCCCGAAAACGCTCCTGATCGTGACCAGGTAGTCGGTACACCTGTAAGCCGGAATTGTCCACGATTTGCAAAGTGGATACTCGTGTTTCAACATTTCACAGACGCGCTTCACCGGTCCTGTGAAGTAGCCGAGTGGCAGATAATCGCTCCCTGGCCCGCTGGCTGTCGGGGAGCCGGGACCGCGAGGGCAGAGGACTCCAGCGGATGCAGCGTGTCGCTGGGAGCCGGGGCGCATCTGTCCTCTCAGCGACATCAGCGGCTGTCCCGGTAACGGGCACGGCAGCTGTCATGGTAACGGGCACGGCGGCTGTTATAGTCACGGACACGACGGCTGTCCCGGTAACGGGCACAGCGTCTGTCCCGGTAACGGGCACAGCGGCTGTCCCGATGACGGGCAGGGCGGCTGTCACAGTCACGGGCACGACGGCTGTTATAGTAACGGGCACGGCAGCTGTCCCGGTAACTGTTCCGGTAACGGACACGGCGGCTGTCCCGGTAACGGACACGGCGTCTGTCCCGGTAACGGACACGGCGGCTGTCCCGGTAACGGGCAGGGCGGCTGTCCCGGTAACGTACACGGCGGCTGTCCCGGTAGCTGTCCCGGTAGCAGACACGGCGGCTATCCCAGTAATAGGCACAGCGGCTGTCCCGGTAACGAACACGACGGCTGTCCCGGTAACGAACACGGCGGCTGTCTCGGTAACAGACACGGCGGCGGGAATGGTGGCGCTCGAGGTAAACATCATAAGTTATATCCTTTACGCCTTTGACATAGCATAAACCGAGCAATAATATATGAATCCAAGGAAGACATATGAAACGTGCTTATAATTGTAACACACCAAAGTGTACATTCGTAAAACTTCTAAGTTTGCACAATTTATAGTTTGGTTACAGGTTAAGTTCGAACTTAAAAAGCTCTAGAAATCATTTCTGTGATATTTTGGAATCTAACCTAACTTGATGAATCAGTCAATAACCAAACTATGCCAAGACTAGGTGTAAATCACGAAATCCTGCAACAAGCAACACCATCATTCGTGTTCCGTTACGCTAGCACGCCAAATTTCACTCACCAAGAGGGCGCAACCCCCCCCCCCCAATGCCCTGAGGGAAGTGGTAAAATGCTATGCACGCGCGAAGTTAATGTGAGTGAGTCGGCGACCTTTCCAAATGGCGATGACATTGAATAAATGACACTGAGATGGTATTTTGAAATGACTTTTCAAATGACATTGAGCCTGTACGGCGTTAATTGTACAGCCACTGCTTTACTCGACATGTTGCAAACGCTCTCCTTAAAGCCGGCTGTTCTGCTGCTGGTATAAAAAGTACTTCATTCGATCGGAACCGGCTTCCAAGATGTTTGTGTTTCATTAAATTTTAATTACTCTCTTCATTATTTGCAGGAATCAGAAACATGTAGAACTGAATGGTTCAAACATGTAGCATTTTCACGAATTAATGTTTCCACTACCTCCATATCTTCTGATCAGTGACGTTGTCATGACATTGCCCATGCTTCGGTAGGGACATAATGGAAATTCCAGCATTTCTTTACTGAGGATACCTCATGCACAGGCTAATGGGTTGAAACTGAAAGTGCATTACCTGTACCTGTGCATTACCTGTACCTGTACCTGTACATCTGATAATGATAGGCATGCACGAATAGTTTTACTACTTTTGTCTCCTGCCGACATTGCTAAATGCCGCTGGCGGGTAGTTTTGGAGAGACATGTCGGAATTTGTGCCCACTTATTGATACTTCCGGCGCTTACCACAAGGGTATCGTGATCATCAGTTACACATTGAGTATCAGTTCCCGGAAAATTACAATTAGCCATGGACATATGATAGAACGAGCCAGATTACAGCGTCAGTTGGCATCCTTTCGAAAGCGTTGATCGCTTACGGCCAATTTTCGCTGCGTTGTGTAACTTCCCCAAAAGATATTGACCAGGGATGTAGGAATTGCAGGCAGCAAGGTAAAGGATCATAAAGGGACAAGTTGCAACTTCAATTTGGAAGGTGAGGGTGGATGGTGTCGGTCATTTGGCCGCTCGCTCCATTACCCGGTGGCCGACCTAAATCTTCCCACAATTTACGGCCAAAATCGGAATCAGAATCGAAAACACACACCTACGCACACACACATACACGAACGCACGCACGCACGCGCACACTCGCACACACAGACACACACACACAAAAACACACAAAGCACACAGACACACAGACATAAAGACATAAAGACATAAAAGATCAGTGCAACTATGAGCCACAGGGGCCCTTCTTGGTTGCACTCTGGACACTGAACCAGTTGCCCACCAAATCCGTCGATCAGCCATTCCTGGAATACCGAAAAGCAAGTCCTCTTTTCTTATAATGAGTGTCTATGCTGTTTTTAAAGATGTTCAGTGTGCTGCTACTGACAATGGTTTCTGGAAGCTGGTTCCAATGTTCTACTACCCTGTTGGTGAAGAAAGACTGTCTTAACCTTGTCCGGCTGTGATTAACTTTAATTTTGAATTGATGATCTCTAATTGCATCATTTTTGTTAAATTCAAACATTTCCCTGAGATATCCCTGTTCCTGACCATGAACAAATTTAAAGACCTCGATGAGATCTCCTTTCAGCCTTCTATATCTAAGTGAAAACATATTAAATTTATTCAATCTATCCTCATATGCCAGGTTGCTTATACCATACACCATTTGTGTTGCCCTCTTTTGTACTCTCTCTAAAAGTCAACAATATTTTTCATAACTAGGGGACCAAGCTTGGACACAGTATTCCAAATGTGGCTTGACATATATACAAAGTAAAGCTTCCTGATGACTTCCTCACTTTTGTATGATACATTCCTATTTATTTCCCCAAGCATTCTTAGTGCCTTCTTCCTGGCTTCTTTGGTCTTTTCTGATACCCCAATTTTGTGTTCAAAATAACACCTAAGTCCTTCTCCTGCTAAGTCACAGATAGTACTTGGACACCCATCAAGTATGGAGTCTTCATATGCTGCCTACCTACATGCATGATTTTGCACTTATCAAAATTAAACTTCATTGGCCATTTTTTGGACCACTTCACAAGCTCGTCTAAGTCTTTCTGCAGCAAGACCTGCTCATTGTGTCCTGTTATTGTCCTAAAGACCTTCAAATCATCCGCAAATGTCCAAACCTTACTGCTTAGGCCACTTTCAATGTTATTTACAAATATAATGAACAATAGTGGCCCCAGTACTGACCCCTGGGGGACTCC
The DNA here is from genome assembly GCA_034440615.1 of Ashinkailepas kermadecensis. Lineage (NCBI taxonomy): Eukaryota > Metazoa > Arthropoda > Thecostraca > Neolepadidae > Ashinkailepas > Ashinkailepas kermadecensis. Next base: position 364,386 of record JAOTOM010004918.1, on the reverse strand, counting down.
ACTCAGAACATTTTGCCATGATGACTTTGTACCATTTAGCATCACTCTCTGTTGTCTATCTGAAAGCCATAACTCTATCCATTTTAGGATGCTACCTGCAATACCATGGCCCTGAAGCTGCATCATTAACCGTTTATGGGGTACCTTGTCAAGGGCCTTACTTTAGTCAAGATATGCTACATCAACCTGATTTCCCTGATCAAATTGTTCTGTAGCAAAATACAAAAAGTCCAAGAGATTTGTGAGGCACGATCGCCCTTTTTTAAACCCATGTTGAGTATCTTCAATCAATCTGTTTCCTTCCAGAAAACTAACTATTCTATCCTTGATAATTGATTCGAGTTCCTTGCAGACTAGGGTTGTGAGGCTTACTGGCCTACAGTTTTCAACTTTCCCTCTTTCTCCTTTCTTGAAAATAGGAACTACATTTGCCCTTTTCCAATCTGTTGGAATTTCATTTTTTGAAACTGATCTACAACATATTATACTAAGTGGAATTGTCAGTTCCTTTTCAGCTTCCCGCAATTCCCTCGCATAAATTCCATGAGGTCCTGCTGCCTTGTTTGGCTTTATTTTCCTGATATAATTGAAAACAACATCACTATCAATGAAATCAACATCATTGATCTGATCACCTGTCACTGAACTGTGGTGTACGGTTGGCAGATTAGTCACATCTTCCAATGTAAACACTGATTTAAACTGCTTGCTCAGCTCCTCAACCATCTCACCATCCTCATTCAATATAGTCCCATTTACTTCCAGTGGACCAATTGTGCTCGAAACTTTACCTAGCTTGTAGAAACTAAATAACTTTTTACTGTCCCCATTACAGTTCCTAGCCAAATCCAATTCTTTTGCTCGCTTCGTTGCTCTGGTTTTCTGCTTTACAGCGTCTCTAGCTTTTTGATACGACCTTAGATTTAAGATATTTGAAGCTTCCTTAAATACTCTAAATGCATCTTTTTTAGACTTAATTGCTTTTATCAAATCTGGCGTAAGCCATGCTGGCTTTCTTACCCTTCTTTTGCGCCTTTGCTTTTGGGGGACATGTCTAATCTGAATTTTCCTCAAGTAAGATTTGAATTTTTTCCACATTTCACAGGCATTTAAATTGGAGAATTCTTCCTCCCATTCTATGGCACTTAAAGCCGCTCTCATGCAGTCAAAGTCTGCCCTGTTAAAATTTGGAACCTTTGCCAAATTATCCTTGATTGTGCCCTCTACTTGTGCCTTGAATCTCACTATGTTATGGTCATTTCTTCCCAGAGTTTCTCCTACAGTCAAGTTTTAAGCTAAATCACCTAAATTTGAGAAGACAAGGTCCAAGAATGAGCCCTGCCTAGTTGGTTACGCTACAAACTGGTGTAAGAACAGGTCCTCTTGAAGGCATTTCCTAAACAGTTTACATGATGGGGAGCCAACGCCAACATTTTCACATCCTTTTATATTAAAGTCACCAAGAATAAGGCATTTCCTCCGAAAGTTTCTACTGATTTCCTCGCAAATCAACTTATCGAGCTCCAGTTGCTGAGAATGTGGCAAGGTTCCTGATCGGTACAAAGCTCCTGTCCTCAGTTTATTGCTGTTGCCTTTTCCCACAGCAACATCAAGCCAAATGGACTTCACAGACACATTTTTTACCCCATCTGCTACTTTTTGAGAACTGAATAAGCTATTCACATAGAGCATTACACCACCCCCTTTCACTGCTGGACCGCTATTGCATGAAAACATATTGGATCCCTGGATCTCATAGTCCTGCAAGTTATCCCTAAAATACCCTACTGACGCATGCCTCAGTAATACAAACAAAATCTGGTTCCTCCTCAACAACATAACACTTGAACTCATCAAATTTGGATCGAATTCTCTGAGCATTAAGCATCATACACTTAACAAATGTTCCATAACCATCTTTGGCTTTTTCATGCTGTGTAGCTCTTTCATCTCCGGATGAGCTACCACTCTGCCCCCTGGAACTACTGCTATCCCTATTTGCTGATTGTGAGGTTCTATTGCCTAGGCTGTCACTATTGGCATATCCCTGAGATGGCAGGGCCACTTCTTCCCTCCCCACCCCACTGTCTAGTTTCCCTGAGGGACATGCTCATACACTTTGCTTAACACTTGCACCCCCTTCTCGGAGAAGTGCAGGCCATCCCTCTGATAGAGGTCCCATGAGCCATAACATCTGCACCATTTGTCAATAAAGGTCAAACCTAACTCATTGCAGAGCCTACCTACCTTGGCATTGGCTGCCAGTGCCCTAGAGCTCCACTCAGGGGAGATTCCAGCCCTAGGCAGAATAGCAGTCACGAAGACTCTGCTATTGCTTTGCTTCAGGGTGGCCAGAAGGGCCCTGTAGTCCTGCAGCAGCTCCTCAATCCTAGCAGGACCTATGTTATTTACTCCTACCTGCACTACAACCGCACTAAACTGGTGCTCACTGGTGGCCTTTGCCACCACTGGCACCCGGTCTTTGACCTTGGTACCAGGCCTGGTGATGCACCTCCTACCTCTCCGACCTTTACAGAGCACCCTATCTAAATGCCGCACACGAGAGTCGCCTACGACCAGCACTGTCTCCTTGCTACTATCCAGACACACACACACACCTTGAAATATTCAGTGAAAGGGCAAACAGACGATTGCTTCCTCTCTCAAGGAGCTACACTACTAAGATCAGTTTTGATTGTATAAGATAGCTCTTACTTCAGTTTGTGTATGAGGCTTACAGTTTGTGTACCCTTTTTTACACCAGGTGTCCTATTTGCATATCTGCTCCGCCATTTTTCCTTTTCCTTTTCACTGTTCTGTTTGTTCAGGGACAGAGTGTGATCGGCTGCAGTTGGTTCACAGGTGGACAGTCTGTCACAGTCTGCCCGCAACTCCCTTACCAGGACGTTCCCAGTAATCGCATTTGTTCATGAGCACAGCGCCACCAGAACTGGCGACAAACCTCGCCCCACCGTCCGCGCCGCGCCGGCCCTGTCGCCGCCGGACAGCGTTCGGGGAACGGCACGACACGTCAGCACCGGCGCGGCACCTTCTTCCGGGACCGCAGCCGAGCGACGCTGTGTGCGGCCGCTGGGCAGACGGCCTGCAGGAATGTCGGCCCAGGCACCGTCCCACGGTCCTGCCAGGTGGCGCTGTCAGGACGGCTAGGCAGACGGCCTGCAGGAATGTCGGCCCAGGCACCGTCCCACGGTCCTGCCAGGTGGCGCTGTCAGGACGGCTAGGCAGACGGCCTGCAGGAATGTCGGCTCAGGCACCGTCCCACGGTCATGCCAGGTGGCGCTGTCAGGACGGCTAGGCAGACGGCCTGCAGGAATGTCGGCCCAGGCACCGTCCCACGGTCCTGCCAGGTGGCGCTGTCAGGACGGCTAGGCAGACGGCCTGCAGGAATGTCGGCTCAGGCACCGTCCCACGGTCCTGCCAGGTGGCGCTGTCAGGACGGCTGGGCAGGCAGACGGCCTGCAGGAATGTCGGCTCAGGCACCGTCCCACGGTCCTGCCAGGTGGCGCTGTCAGGACGGCTAGGCAGACGGCCTGCAGGAATGTCGGCTCAGGCACCGTCCCACGGTCCTGCCAGGTGGCGCTGTCAGGACGGCTAGGCAGACGGCCTGCAGGAATGTCGGCTCAGGCACCGTCCCACGGTCCTGCCAGGTGGCGCTGTCAGGACGGCTAGGCAGACAGCCTGCAGGAATGTCGGCTCAGGCACCGTCCCACGGTCCTGCCAGGTGGCGCTGTCAGAAAAAGAGGAGGCAGAAAGAAGGATGGGGGCACGACCACGCCCTCCCCCGGGGGGTGTAAGACGGTTAGGGAGACGGCCTGCAGGAATGTCGGCCAGGCACCCCCGGTCCTGCCAGGTGCGTGCAGGACGCTGAGACGGCCTGCAGGAATGTCGGCCCAGGCACCGTCCCACGGTCCTGCCAGGTGGCGCTGTCAGGACGGCTAGGCAGACGGCCTGCAGGAATGTCGGCTCAGGCACCGTCCCACGGTCATGCCAGGTGGCGCTGTCAGGACGGCTAGGCAGACGGCCTGCAGGAATGTCGGCTCAGGACCGTCCCACGGTCCTGCCAGGTGGCGCTGTAGGGAGGGTTGGGGAAAGGGCCTGCAGGAATGTCGGCTCAGGCACCGTCCCACGGTCCTGCCAGGTGGCGCTGTCAGGACGGCTAGGCAGACGGCCTGCAGGAATGTCGGCTCAGGCACCGTCCCACGGTCCTGCCAGGTGGCGCTGTCAGGACGGCTGGGCAGACGGCCTGCAGGAATGTCGGCTCAGGCACCGTCCCACGGTCCTGCCAGGTGGCGCTGTCAGGACGGCTGGGGAAGGAATTAAAAAAACTGCCGACCACCTGGTGAGTTGAGCTCTGTAACTACTATGAATTGCGTTCTTCTGACGAACATTACACTGATCAAATGCAGAGCTAATCATGTTTTCGCTTCAAGCCTCTCTTACCATCAGCCGTTTCTTTGTTTCCTGAACTTTCGATGAGTTCCATCGGCTGATACTGATATTCCATGTGACCTTCGGCAAAATTTAGCGTGTATTGTTATAATAAGTTCTTCAAATTTGAAATTTTACTAGTAAAATTACCACGGAACTTGACTTCAATAGCCTACAATTCTTATCGACAGTACAATGACATTTAGGAGTGGATATCGATAGTTTTCTCGGAATACTACTCATCTTTTGCGGGAAAAATTAGTGCGAAGAAATGGTTGCATACATCTTAAATACGTCCATCCAGATTTCTGATGTTCATTTATATTTGGGGAAACATTCGTGGTTCCATCGCTTGAGGCTATGCCGATATTGGGTTTCCAAGCAGTCATTCTATGATACCACCCGTATCGCCATCTGAGACGAGCGAGTCGGTGAACAGCTCGAAATTCTCCTTCGCGTGTTGACAAAACGTTTTAGTTGGTTTCACTGACTTTGGCGAGTAGCTCACCACGCGAAAGTGAATAAGAAACGGAATGGAATAAAGTGAATAAGGAAGTGAATTCGGGGCGCCGGCACGTCCAAAGGAGCACGCCAGATTGCCTTTTCTTGTCCATCCTCTCCATGCATCGTTGATATAATGTTAGGATGTTCTACAAGGGAAGCACCCCCCCTCATTCCTACGCGCGTGCTCTGACATCGTGCTCACCCGAGCTCGCTGCTGCCACCTGACAAGAAGTGAACGAAATGTGTGTTTGGAGTCATAGGCTGCGCAGTGCGCACGTCGTCGTCCATGGCTGGTAAATACCAGGCTGAGCTGTACCACCACCACTGACGGCACTGAATTTCTAGGGGCGCCAAGATGTGTCGTGCCCAACGGTAAGCCACCGTGGGATGGAGCTGGTCCATCAGCAAGGAAAATAATGCAACGGAAACAGCTCTAATGTGGCCGAGCAGAATATTGGAACATTTGAAGGATTTTATATCCGTCGTCAGGGAAGTCACATTGAATATTCATAAACTTCTGTCTGTCGCAGAATAAATGGAGTGGGGAGGTGATCAGTAGTTCTTAGAACCTAGGGAACTGTAATGAACAGAGGAAAACCAAGCAAGGTTTGCAGATTCTTTGAGAGAAAGACGGTACATTAGCAAATATGTCAGCTTCCCTCGAACTAGTTAAATTTACGAGTGCCGTTTGCCAAACTTCACAGTGTCACAATGGATCCCAAATCATTCAGTGGTCAACTTGGCAAAAAGTTGGCGGCGACTTAGAAAATAAGCTAGCCATACCAGTTGTGGCAGTGCTTGGTAATATAATCCAGCTAGACTAGAACAGGCTTCAGGACTTCAACTCAGATCAGACGATTTTGCATCAGCTAGCTATTGATGTTCAAAATAACTGCGGTCCAAGGACGGTGGCAGCAAAGAGAATCAGTCCTATGAATGTGGCCAGGTGGCTAACGCTTGCTGCTTGGACACTGTGTTTGTTTATGTCAATGACAAATACTGAACGGCTTGGTGCAATTCATCGTAATGCTTAATATACCGAAGAATGACTCTTAGATGCTCCCGGGTTTTAGACATTGCGTGTAAAGAAAATATACGACCTTCAGTATATTTCAATTCAATATATTTTCTTTACACGCAACATCGTAATGCACTTGGTTCTCGTGTGGCTCCATGTGAAATCAAATTGTAAATGAATATGAAGGCCAAACATATATTTCTCGCAGTACAGAACTTCTCAGAAAATGTCCATGCTCGGTGGAAGATGTGGTCCTACCAGTCATTCAGCGAAATACGAACGGGGCCGGCCCACCCATAAGCTGTGCCTCTGGCTATGGTATGTGGTCGCAAGGAATAGACAGTAAACAGGCTGCGGACAGGATAATTCAGTGTCGGAATTAGATAACTGTTAGAGAACTGCGCACCTGATATGTTGTCTTTGCGTGGACAATACTACAGTATCCCATCCACGCGCAGGACACAAAGCGAGCAGTGCAGCTTGTAGCAGAGGTGACGTCGGCAACTGTTGAACGGGCTGCTCGTCATAACTGCGTTTGAGGAATCGATGAACATTCAAAGTTGCAAATCCTAGTTGCATTCAAAACGAGACTTCGGCTTTGGATGATAACAGCTGGTTCTCACCTGATGTGAATTGATATTATTGGTATTTGCTTTAGCAGCACCCTAGTATGCAGTATTTATAATGCCGTTGTGTTAATCGTCAGGTCAGGTGACTATAGCCATGGTGTAGCAAAACACATTAGGTCACACCACTCTTTGGTCCGGGCGGAACTCGCCGCCGCCTATCGGTAGAAGGGTCGTCCTGAGATTCCTTTGAGGCAGGTCACCAAGCTAATAACGTCTCGAGGACTATAATTATAGGTGTTAATGGGACCAACTATAATTTTATATAAAAAGGGAACTGACATGCTAAACTAATGACACCGCACACTGACTAGAGATGTGCATTGAAAATGACGATGAAATAGAACAGAAATAAATATTGTGAAGCTTAAAGTGCAATTAGTACTTATTAACGAAGAAAGGTACAATTCATGGTACCTTTGATACTTGTACCAAACATTAGCTTGATCATGCCCGAATTGAGTCAGACATTTGAAATTCATATTGCAGGCTATTTAAGAGATCACTCATCGCTTGCGTAAGCTTTGTGGTTCCATTATAGGATTACCTCGCTGTGAAGCAGCTTCCAAGTTGTCATTTCCAGGTACGGTTCGTAGCACCATCTACTGAGCAAATTTGTTGATAGTGGTCGAACGACGTTTCCAAACTTCACCCACCCACCAGATGACTCCCGAGCAACCTTAGGCTCAAAATATACGCCATAAATTGCGGATTGCTGATGCAACGCCGGTAATTTGGAGACGCTTTTAAATATAACGGGGAAGCATCGGGTGACATAATTTTCATACTGAGGAAGGACCTTGCTTTAATCAGCAATACATAAAGAACTTTCTTGGACAGCTGTTCCCAACGACGAGCCTGCTGCTCCATTTATTTCAGTCAGATTTCCAGCTGCCATGGTCCTCTTATGCTTTCATGTGCCATGGTTTGCAGACAATGTCTTACATATGTCACACTTGTTTTAGGATTGCCGTCACCTCTTTCAGAGGGTCGGGAGCCTTCTTTATTGACGGCAGGCTTTTCAGGACGACATAGGGCTTTTCAAACAGCGTAAGACGTCACAGGTCCAACAGGGCCCTGAGTTCTAATCACATTTTACATTTGTAGGGACACATTTTCAGCCTACTGGACATTTTGTATGTTCAAGGATCCTTGGAACTGGATGGGTTCCTTGAAACTGGAGGAACCCCTGAAGCTGGAGGGACCCCTTGAAGCCGAAGGGCCCCTGGTATCTCATGCATGGCCTCCTTGAGCTTGATGGAGGAGGCTCGAGAGTTTTATAAGTTCGGCTAGGATCAGGAGGGGCCCTGGGAACTGTAGAGGCCACTTGAAGTTGGAGGGTCCATTGAAGATGGATGGGACCCTTGAAGCTAGCAGGCCCCTTTTAGCTACATAAGCCTCTTGGAGATCGATGACCTCTGCACGAGTTGAAGGGTTCCTGGAAGAATGAGTGCCCTTGGGGTTTGTGGGCCACTGGGGGCTGGAGAACCTCGGGAATTTTGGGAATATGAGTGACTTCTAGAAAGCTCGGGACCTCCGAGAGCTGGAGAAGTCCCGGGAGCCTAAGAACCAACTGGGACCAGGACTGAACCCCTCGGAGCCGCGAATGATCAATTCTGGTCGAAGCGCCCTAAAGCCCCCCCGAACCCCTCGGAGCTGGATAGACCCACTGAAGCTGGAGGACCACCTGGGGCTTGCGAAGCTTAAGCGTTACGTTTCATGGTATCACCCTCCTCGGCTGTGGATAGTTGATCACAAAATAGCAATCATTTTTAATCCCGTTGCTAAGTAAAAACGCATAAACCTAATTTCGTACAATAATCCCCCTCAGATGTTCTCTGTTACGACTTCATAGATTCGTGAGATAAATAGTGTGGTGTATTCGGACAATACACAGCAACTTGGAGAACGCGGGCGCATATTAAAATGAGTTCCTGTTGGATGATATAGTTAAAAAGGGCTGGTTCGAAAATAAAGTGGAGGAATTCCAGGTACTATTCAAATGTATGGATAGGTTGTCCACCTCCCCTTGATCGTACGAAGCATTCCTGCCTTGGCCAATTCCTGGCTACGTCTCTGACAATTGATGGTCTTACAACAAAAGGTCCTTACAGACATGCAGGCCTTACAGGCCTTACAGGCCTGCCAGGCTTACAACACAAATTTGCTCCAAGGTTGCATGCCGCTTAAGGTCAGATCCAGCAAGACAGAGCAAACAGATATGGAAAAACGGTAAGCTTAGCTTCGAAGAGGCGAGTAATCGTAACTGCAACAATAGTTTTAGTGGCAAAATGTATATCATTATCAGTCATACTCCTTCATATTTTTATCAGGCTTTCCACTAGCCTGTTTTGCGTTAAATATGCCACATCGTTCAATACCGTATCGTCCTCAGGGAACGCAATGTAATAGAGTACGCAGTTCCAGCTTCAGTAATGGTGGATACGCTGCTAAAATACAAACAACCTAAAGCCTAAAAACCTAAAAAAACAAGACAGGTTTCTGTTTCTGTGTTTTGTTCCGCAGCTTTGATCCACCTCCGGTCTGCATCTGTGTCTGCACCTGTGACCGCGTCCGGCTCCGTGTCTGCACTTCAGGCAGCGTCCGTTTCTGTGTCTGCATTACTGTCCAGCATTTGAGAAACACACACAGACACAGACAGACGCGAACCGGAGCAACGTCACAGCTGTGGGGTCGAATCAACAAGTTTACGAGGAAAACGGAACGGCGGTATTACATCAGTGAGCCAGCGGTGCTGCACTTTCCCAGTCGATGCACCCGCGTCAAGTGGATAGCTTCCTGGTCAGCATTACACGACTCAAGCTCACGTGGAAGGGGTCGCACACAAGAATACCTAACAGCAAAGGGTCGTCTTGCATAATGGACATAATGCAAAAGTTTTGAAACATCATTCATACAACTGGATGCAAAAGTTGATCATGAATAAAGAGCGCGCGGAAAAAGATCGAATGAGAAAGTCTTGCAAGAGCGAAGTACGTGCACGAACTGTTCAGCATTCATAAGGAGCACATTTTGTGTCCTGTAAAAGGTTTTCACCGATAAAATGGTACGCAAGACGAAAGCTAGCATGCCTCTGTCAGAAAATGAAGCAATAGTTTCCTGAAATTGCAAAGCACGGTACTGGAGCCATGCATGCAAAATATGTGAGCGAATTACTACTTTTTGTTGTGTGTAAGAAATAATGCTACGGGTAAGTATGTATTACACTAATAATCTGTGCAGGGAGATCCCATAAAATCCGGGCAAATAATTCACGTCAACAGTGTGTACGATGTAAAGTTTGAAAGGCAAACTTCATTTCAGTCTCAGGCATTTGCATGATCATTGATCTCATAGTATCCTACTTTCAAGCATTTGTCAAAAAATGTGTCCAATGTCCATTCATTCAATTCGTACTTCACCAAATGCAATATGAAGAGTGTTTACACTTAAAGTATGTCTCACACCGAAGAACTCGCTATAACATGACGACCTCCTACAAATGCACATCAATGTCTTACGATTTTTACATGCCATGTCAAACCTCCACTTATGGTTTTCACCTCATGCTCTTTTGTACAGTGTAACCTAGGCTCCTATGTTGCCTATTTGGGAGACTATAGACTCGGTTTATTATTTGTATTTTGCTGTGTCGTTATCCTCCATCGAGATACGTATGAACACACCATGTGTAGAAAACAGTGCGTGAAACATCTGGTATGAAGCACCACATGTAGTGTCTCGATGTGGACTAACCCCACAGCACAAGTCAGCTAAAATGATAGGGCCTCGCAAATGGACTCCGCGTGGCCACTTGTTAGAGCTTATAGAGCATTAGTTACGCATTTGGTAACGAAATAGCTAAGTATAATCTAACTAAAAAATCACAACGGAATAAGGGATATACTTGAAGTAGGGATGTCCGGGCGAGTTCGCCGATGTGCAGCATTATTTAAATATAAGCATAATAAGCTTCACATTGTGCATACAGTTCTTGATGATGTAAATACTTCCGCGATGTGGTGAATCTGGTGTTTTATACGTATCTTGATGGCGATTAACATCACAGGATAAATAAACAATTTTTTAGGGTTTCCTTTGCCAAAAGTGCCTAAGATTAAACCTTATCAATAATTAACCATAAATATAAAAACTCGTTGCTGGAAACTTTAACTCAGAAAGTACAAGCTCCAGAAGCATTCCCGGTGCATATGTAAATTCATGAAGTGGAGTCCGAGACTGCAGACCTGAAGCTACAGTTTTATACAGCTATGCAAGCGATTTCGTGTTGTGCCTTATTTTGGAGCTATATTTTCAATCCTGTTCGCCAAAGAACTGCATGCGATGGAGTCGTCAAATCAAAGCTATAGCTCAGAAGATTTGATAGGGCCTCTTATATGGGCTGAACATGGTCTGAGGGTAGGCTGAACGTGAGCTGGGGTTATTTTGAACATGAGCGGTTTTGATGCGCGCAACTAGCCTAATGGAATATTTACTTTAACCGGCTCATACACATCTGGGAAATGGCGTACGGAAGGGTGAGAAAGGAGGAAAATCCCCCATCCTGAGAGTTAGTGGGCCCAAGAATCGCGCTGAAGTCTCCAAGAATCGTTTTCGAGGCCCCAAAATTTACGATCTTGGCAAGAGGCGCAGCCAAATGGGAGCCCGGCCCCCTTCCTTTGGTTGGTTATTGGTTTTACGACACGTCGACCGTTGAGTCATATAGCGTCGCCAATCTCTCACGCCGATTGGTCGCGGGCGAAGAGTAGCGACAGGTGAGACTCGAACCCACAATCTTTCGATTGTGAGGCGAGCATCTTACCCCTAGACCACTCGTCCCCTGGCCCCCTTCCTTTAGGAACCAAATATGCACTAGATCAAACAAGAAATTTCGGAATTTTCACCACACAAAGCTCTAAATTGCTTCTTTATTTCTAAGCTGTCTGTTTCATTACCTTTTTTGAGGTTCTGCCACCCTTAGGAAAATTCCGCATTCGTCACGGGTCGAGGCCACGAACAATTCGCAAAAAAATACAGCGGGCCTGAAAACTCGCGCTGGGGCCCGAGAATTTCCGCCGGGCCCCTAAACAACGCGCTGGGCCACAATGATTCCCGCGGGCCCCTAAACAACGCGCTGGGCCACAATGATTCCCGTCGGGGCCCCCAACCTTGGCGTCGAGGGCTTCAACTAAGCACAGCGGGCCACCGAGAAATCGCGCCGGATCTCGACAATCGCACCGGGCCCTCAAAAATCGCTGTGGGACCCCAAAGATCGCGGTGGGGCCAAACAATTCACATCGGAGGACCAACTAAATAACGAGTACTCGAATCCTCCCGCAATGGCCCGATAACTCAAGTCGAGGCTTCAAAAATTCGCGGATGAACCCAAAAAATCGCGCCCGACCTAAACAAATCGCACTAGGGACCACACATTCTAGCCGTAGATCCAAATAAAACCAGCGTGGTCCCAAAAAATCGCTCTGGAGACCCAAAAATCGCACCAGAGGCCCCCCAATGTCGAGTAGAACCAGGAAAAACGAACCGCAGCTCGAAGGATCGCGACGGGGCACACAAATTTGACACCAGGAATCCGAAAATTCACGCCAGAACCTAGGCTTAGAAAATTCAGGGAAGCTCCGGAAAAATGACGTGGAGCCCAGAAAGCTTGTGTTGGGCTGACAGAGCCACGCGCCCAGGCCCGATAAATCGCGCCAGGACACCGAAAAAATCGCGACAGAGTCCCCAAAAATATCGCTGTGTCCTAAAACTTACGTCGGGGGCCCCAAATAAACACAATGGGGCGGAAAAAGCACAACTGGCTTCAGAAAACGAACCTGGGCTCTCCGAAGCGCACCGAGTCTCACAAAGGGCAGCAAGGGCCTTACAAGATGCGCTGTGGCCCTAAGTAAACACATCGGAAGATCTTAAAAACACACCGGAGACCCTCAAAGCACACCGGGGGCGCAAGGGCAGCATGAGGGTCTCAAAAGTAGGCTGGGCCCGCAACAAACGGCATGGTCCTAAAAGGAACAAGAAGGTGCGCCAGGTACTAAATAGACACATCGGGATTTAACGTGCCAGTCCCTCAAAAACACCGTGGGCCCACAAAAAAAACAACAGCAAAGCCCTAAAAATCGCCATGGTCTGAAAAACGTGCCAGGTCCCTAAGAAGAATGTGCTGTGCCCCAACACGCATCCGGAAACGAAGAAAAATACAAAGGGTCCAAGACACCAGACACCAGACGCTCCCACCATCAGCCGGCCGAGACACCAGACGCTCCCCCACCGTCAGCCGGCCGAGACACCAGACACTCCCCCACCGTCAGCAGGCCGAGACACCAGACACTCCCCACCGTCAGCCGGCCGAGATACCGGACATTCCCCCCACCGGCAGCCGGCCGAGACACCAGTCGCTCCCCCACCGTCAGCAGGCCGAGACACCAGACACTCCCCACCGTCAGCAGGCCGAGACACCAGACACTCCCCCGCCGTCAGCAGGCCGAGACACCAGACACTCCCCCACCGCACAGGCGGAAACCTCCCCACCGCAGCCGGCCGAGACACCAGGCCTCCCCACCGTCAGCCGGCCGAGACACCAACCCCCCCCACCGTCAGCAGGCCGAGACACCAGACACTCCCCACCGTCAGCCGGCCGAGATACCGGACATTCCCCCCACCGGCAGCCGGCCGAGACACCAGGCGCTCCCCCACCATCAGCCGGCCGAGACACCAGACGCTCCCCACCGTCAGCCGGCCGAGATACCGGACATTCCCCCACCGTCAGCCGGCCGAGATACCGGACATTCCCCCCACCGGCAGCCGGCTGGACACCAGACGCTCCCCCACCGTCAGCCGGCTGGACACCAGACGCTCCCCCACCGTCAGCAGGCCGAGACACCAGACACTCCCCACCGTCAGCAGGCCGAGACACCAGACACTCCCCCCACCGTCAGCAGGCCGAGACACCGGACATTCCCCCACCGTCAGCCGGCCGGACACCAGGCGCTCCCCCACCGTCAGCCGGCCGAGACACCAGACGCTCCCCCACCGTCAGCAGGCCGAGACACCAGACACTCCCCACCGTCAGCGGCCGAGATACCGGACATTCCCCCACCGGCAGCCGGCCGAGACACCAGGCGCTCCCCACCATCAGCCGGCCGAGACACCAGACGCTCCCCACCGTCAGCCGCCGAGATACGACATTCCCCACCTATCCGCCAAATCCCGGACTTTCCCCACGGGCCGGCTGGACACCAGACGCTCCCCACCGTCAGCCGGCTGGACACCAGACGCTCCCCCACCGTCAGCAGGCCGAGACACCAGACACTCCCCCACCGTCAGCAGGCCGAGACACCAGACACTCCCCAGTCAGCCGACCGAGATACCGGACATTCCCCCCACCGTCAGCCGGCTGGACACCAGACGCTCCCCCACCGTCAGCCGGCCGAGACACCAGACACTCACCACCGTCAGCAGGCCGAGACACCAGACGCTCCCCCACCATCAGCCGGCTGAACACCAGACGCTCCCCACCGTCAGCAGGCCGAGACACCAGACACTCCCGCACCATCAGCCGGCTGAACACCAGACGCTCCCCCATCGGCGGCAGGACGAGACATCCAGTAACACCAGCCACCAGGTGTCCAGGGGATGTCAGAAGTTCCTGTTTGGTAATTCATGGAGCGCATGACACACATAGCGTGACCAGCGATGCATCAACATGAAGGTAGGAAATGAAGGGTAAGATACACTAAGAATTTGGGGAAAACCCTGGAGTCACGAATAGTGGAAACATGTGTAGGTAAAACCCAAGTGGCTCAAATATGCTGAGTACTTTCAGTGGACATTAGATACATCAAACGAAGTTGCAATGGTCTGGACAATCCTTGACAGAGAGGGACATCAGAGTCGCCACGGCAGGGGACATGGGACGCGTCCTCCCCAAACGCCGTGAAGTGTAACTTTACGCCACGGCGTTGTCTAGAAAATTGACTTAGGAGCCCTCTCGTCCCCCCTCCATCCAAAATCCATCGCGACACCCATGGACAGGGACGATAAGTTTGGCTCAAGTTGTATGCTAGTAGATAATCTATTTATTGCCATATATATTTTATATCTAACATCTTGAGGAAAATCCATTCAGAATGGATGTTCCATGTCTTGCGTCAATATTAAGGGCGAAGTTCATGGCACACGCACCCAACTAATCCATACGGCTCCACACAAATAAGAACAGATATCGAACATATATGCAGTATTCACAATGTAGTCAGATGCCATTTCGTCGACGTTGTAAGAGGTGCTTCTTCAACTCCTTCCTCAAGTGCACTTGGTCTAGCTCGCGCAAGGTCTGCGGAAGCGTATTATTTGGGCTTTAGGGCGCGTCGACTGCTATGGTTATATTGCGGAAGTGCATAAAAGATGTCACAGTCGAGTAGGTAAATCGGCGCCTCCCGAATTCCGTTTTCATGGCGGGGACATGGAGATCATCGGACTGTTGAGTGGTTCGGTGGCTCACGTCCCGTCACAAACCAATACTTCTGGCGAGTGAATCGGGAAGCGATGTGGCTAAAACTCTCTTCAACACGTTCAGAGAGAGAGGTACATGTACATGTTTTTGGCAGAGAGCCAGTCTAGTTAGGCTAAAACATCACTGATATGGTCAAATTTTCTCCATCCGTATATGACACGGGCGGCAAAATGAAGAATCTTTTGAATTTTCTGATCTGCGTGGTGTTGCTAGCTCCGTAGACATTGATGCAGTAGCGAATCACACTTAGTTATAATCAACCCTTGGATTAATTACACAATCACAGACTGAGGAAGGCCAGGCTTGCCGTGACTCAGGTCACAGAGTATGCCGGTGCACCGCCGAACTACGCCATCGATGTGAGCTGATGTCATATTTTGGTCAAAAATCACACCGAGGTTCTTTACAGTGGGTGGATCCGGCGTTAGTAGCTCCCATGAATGCCATGGTAACCGGAGGAAGCTTTGGTATGCTTTGACGAAGGCCGGGAACAATCCGCTGAGTTTTTGTGTGATGATTTTCATCCAATTTTTGGCAAACCAGTGAGAGAGACGTGACAGATTGTGCCCAATGCGGGTCACAAGGGAACCAATATCGTCGGGTCAGCCGGATATCGTCACCTGTGTGACGCCTTGAAATTGGACTATTTCTGCATCATCTACACACAACGGCAGGTCGTTAGCATATACCAAGAACGGCAATGGCCCTAATGCTGATGGACCTCTAATGGACTCCGATGGGATTTAGCATCAGTTTTGACACAGCATTGCCGCCGGAGGGAGCCTGAACCTGAACTTAATCGTTGTAGTGAAAGACGCTGAGCTACAAATAATTGGTCAAATAAAATGAGATGATGTGTCGCTGGTGGAGCATAGAGCTGGAGTCGAGTTAATTCGACATTGGTGTCGAATCAACTGTGATTAAGCTGCTGTGGGTGCGGTTTGAGTGATCTAGCCAGAGGTGCGTCCGAACAACTTGACGTGAGCACCTAGACTCGATTCGGAGACTGTGATGGGATAGCGCATTTCCAAGCAGTGTTCAATGTCGCACGGCAGGAACACGCCACAAATGCAGTGTCAATGTGTGATTAGTTGGAAAAAATAGCTGAACATAATTCGAATGAAGCACCACCATTTCCGACCAGTGAACTCTGGCATCCTCCCGCGTCACGTGAGCCGCCAGAGCGAATGCACTTATCTGGAGCCAATCTGGAAACTCGCTTTGCAATGTTCCGAGCTCACAAGCTATGTAGGGGATTCCGATCTCACAAGCTATGTCAGGGCTTTCGAGCTCACAAGCTATGTCAAGGCTTCCGATCCCACAGTCTGTGTAAGGTCTTCCGATCTCACAGGCTATTTCAGAGCTTCCGAACTAACAAGCTATGTCAGGGCTTCCGATCTCACAAGCTATGTCAGAGCTTCCGATCTCACAGGCTATGTCAGGCACACAGTAACAGTCGAGGGACGCGTCGCATCAAGTGAGTTGGTGGCGTATATTATGTCGCGAAGTTCCTGCGCAGACCGATCCTATCTGCAAAAAACGTAACATGCTTTTTACTGCGCGCTCGGTTTCTCGGAGGAAGTTCCACGCGCTTCTCGATTGCAAGCAGTTGTGGTAGATGTAGGCATCGATACTCAGAAAGACGTGGAGGGCGTGTCGGATTGGATCGGATAGGGCGCGTCGGATAGGCACGTGGAGGCGTACCGGCGGGTATAGAAAGAGTGCCGACCAAGTATAGAAAGCGTGCCGGCCAGACATAGAAGGCGTGCCGGCCAGGTATAGGGGTGTGGCGGCCAGGTATAGGGGCGTGGCGGCCATGTATAAGGGCGTGGCGGCCAGGTATAGAAGGCGTGCCGACCAGGTATAGAAGGTGTGCCGACCAGGTATAGAAGGTGTGGCGGCCAAGTATAGAAGGCGTGCTGGCCAGGTATATAAAGCGTGGCGGCCAGGCATAGAAGGCGTGCCGGCCAGGTGTGGAAGGCATGCCGGCTAGGTGTAGAAGGCGGCTAGGTGTGTAGGCTACATACCTTGAGTTGCGATTTCGTGGGAAATGCCAGCGAACATTTTCGATTCCTGAATGCGGTTACTGTCGGCTACGAATATGTCCATCTCTGTACCGTGCTTTGGAACACGGAAACAGTCAGGTGACAGCTCGCCAGGTCCAGTTGTCCACATTGCCAGTTCGAATATTATCTCCAACCATGTGACAGCGGCACGCCATCAAATAACGCCAGTGCTGCTGGATATGTAATGGAGGTCATAGGTTGAAAAAATGAACGACGGTTTTGAAGCTGCTAAATTGGCTCGGAAGGCCCATGCGCTATTCTATGTACACCATAGGCTTGTGATTACGCCCACATATGAAAAAGTCCGCAAGCTTGCGTAGGTATAGTCATGTGCTTGACAACTGGGGATGGGGGGGGGGGGGTAGGAGGCTGCCTGGGGTGATATATCAAAACTAAATATCCTAGCCAAACCCACAAACTTTACATTTTCGCCATTCATAGCGTGTGTAACATGGGATTTGCACGTACCATCCACCCCAATTCCCAAGACTTTACTGCACCCATTGGTGTCGCCAGAAACTACGAAGGCACACAAAAAGGCACACACGAGCCGATGATGAACACGATGACGTGTGGTAACCGACGACACCCATGGAAACTCGACGTGGCCGGGCGTGACCTGGCGGCCTTATCAGCTGCCCGCCGGCGGTGCACGGACGCGCTGTGACAGGAAGCGGTCGTGAGCCGTGCACAGCGACTGTGCTCGGCCAGCGCGACGTTAAAACCCATGACGCACGCCAGTGCACCGCATTCCGGAGAATTGTTTTGAAGACCGATATCTTCAGATCCAGCGAGCTCAGCTCAAACCTTGCCCCCTCAGAAGGCCCGCCAATCGACCTGATTGATTCAAGGACTTTGCTGCAGCAGTGCACTAGTGGTCAAGAGTTTGTGGATAGCCAGACCAGTTATCATGAGCCGAAGAACATGACACAGCTGATACAAAGATAGCGTCTCAATGAGCGGAAATGCCCGTGGTATAGTGGGAGAGTACGTCGTCAAACAAGTTTTTTTTCTTAAAAAAACTATTTTATATTTTAGCTGCGAGTGTTTCAGTAAAAGAGCACATCTTGGGCGTTAAGACTGGTTCCTAGCCTACTAAAAAGGGCACCTAACAGCAATGTAGCAGAACAGCAGCGAAAAGAACAGTATTCAAAATACGGAAATTACTACCAGCAACCAGTGACGCAGTCAGAATTTTCGTAGGGTGGAGGGGGTGGAGGGGGTGGAGGGGCGACCAAACAAAACACCAATAAATAGAACACGCTTTCGCGGCATGTGGAAATCGTACTGGGGAACGCTGTGAAACGCTGTGGAAATCGTGCTCCGTGGTATGGGTGGCTTTCTTCCTCCGCAGACCTATCTTCGAACATCTCGGGGACAGGAATGGGAGCGATAGTTACTCACTATTCGCCCGCAGCCTCGGCCGGCTCGGTGGACGGGTAAGGCCGAAGGATGTTGGTAGCCACTCAGCATCTCAGCAAAATCGGGATGATGAGGGATGGAGGTCAATGACCAAGAGTCAAGCCAAGCCAAGATGGGTGGAGACCAATAATAGCGCACGACCATTCCCGTCTATGAACGGAATAGAAAGGGGCAGGCAGAAGTGGGGGGGGGGGGAGCTGGCAGCCGCCCACAACCCCTCTCGTCTATGGATGGGATGGGGAGGGGCAGGCAGAAGTGGAGATGGAAGCGAGAAGGATTCAGTGGGGACTGGCTGACCGTCCACAGTCCCGCCGACTCAAAGGGTAGGAGAGGGGAGCGGAAGTGTCCCGCCGTGACTGGTTGACCGTCCGCAGCCACGCCGACTCAAAGGGTAGGAGAGGGGAGCGGAAGTGTCCCGCAACGACTGGTTGACCGCTGTAGTCCCGTCGGCCCGGCCCGCCACCATGTCTGGTGAGGCTGGCTGGAGGCGAGGCCCACCAATGGCCACGGGAAGTCGTAACTAACAGGTGTCGGCCATTGCACAAATTTAAAACAATCCCGCAGCGCATGCGATGAATTATTCTGTACATTTGTTAGTGCCACCTATTGCAAACGTCATCCCGCTGGTACGCCCTGGTAACATGTGACCGCGGTACATCGTCTTCAGTTCGCTGCGCCGGCGGAAACAGCCACGTAATTTAGGAAACCATGATGCAACTGTCTGGAGAACGAGGACAGACTGGTGGTTACGGACTGTGCCAGACCCAGACCACCCGCGGAGAATGGTGACTGGTGGCTACGGACCATACCAGAACCAGACCACCCAGGGGGAACTAGGACAGACTGGTGGTTACGGACTGTGCCAGACCCAGACCACCCGCGGAGAATGGTGACTGGTGGCTACGGACCATACCAGAACCAGACCACCCAGGGGGAACTAGGACAGACTGGTGGCTACGGACCATGCCAGACCCAGACCACCCGGGGAAATTACTGGTGGCTACGGACCATACCAGAACCAGACCACCCAGGGGGAACTAGGACAGACTGGTGGCTACGGACCATGCCAGACCCAGACCACCCAGGGGGAACTAGGACAGACTGGTGGCTACGGACCATGCCAGATCCAGACCACCCAGGGGAACTAGAACAGACTGGTGGCTACGGACCATGCCAGAACCATACCACCCATGGGGAACTAAGAGAGACTGGTGGCTACGGACCATGCCAGACCCAGACCACCCAGGGGGAACTAGGACAGACTGGTGGCTATGGATATGCCAGAACCATACCACCCAGGGGAACTAGGAGAGGCTGGTGGCTACGGACCATGCCAGAACCAGACCACCCGTCGCGACTTCATCAAAAACGCCGCTGTCGTGTCGCAACTTGTATTTTACACCTCGGAGAACATCCATAACAGTGCAATGCCATCATATCACAAGTACTCGGGCAGCTCGAAGCTAAGTCGATTTTGTACTTTGCAGCAGCAACACAGGAACTCTGGTGCTCAAGATCACGGCTCGGGAAAGAGCGGTGGAAGCTCGGGGAAGAGCGGTGGAGGCCCGTCATCGACCGCCGCGATAATGCAGCACATCGAAGGCGTCAACATCGTCATGTCGGTGTGTCGTCAGCAATAACCCCCTCCATGGCACTCCTCTATGATGCGCCGCAGCTTCCGCGGCGAAAAATGTCGCAAATAGCTTCCGTGGTACACCGGGGTTGCAGTTCGGACAAGCGAGAAAGAGGATGGCTTATCTACAGCTAGTGCCATCTAGCGAGCGAGGAAAAATATTACATTTTCCCAACTGTTGTAAGATGGCGTGAAGATATGCCGCTCGCCGTCTGTACTGTCTGTCTATTTCGTCGAGTTTCGCTTCAATGGAGTGTATTTGTGTTGCATCCTGGAAGGCGCATGAACAATGAGATGTGATGCACGCGCACAGCAATTCAAATATTTTAACACATTCATACTATCGGTATTTCTCTTCTAGTCACAAAATCGTACCATGGGTGCACAAGAAAGGTATTTTTTGGTGGCGGAAATTGATTTCACCCGAGAGAGCCACTTTGCCACATGGTAGTCAAATGACCAGCCTCTTAGGAGCTGAAACAGCTGGAAAATACGCCGACAGTATATTGGTTTGATAGGCAAACTGAATGCAATACCGCTGTAGAGCATTGACCATCACAATCCACTGGTTGCATCAGCGCATTCCGAAACGAACAAACCCGGCGTGATTTTCTGGTCCTGCTGGCCCTGTAGTCTGCAACTGCCCCCACACAAAAATAAGTCCACACTTTTACTCCTTATTCTGCTTCGGAAAAAACCTGGCAACGTTCAGGGCTGTCCGAAGAACTCTTAATACTTACTAATACCAAACAAGAGATAATTATTGGGAATCGCTACCAGCAGGCAACACGCATTGACTCACAACATCGTTAGAAGATACCTACCGGGGAGATTATTCCAAAATTTTGTGCTTCAAGGAGCTAGAATCTACACCGTCTGGGCTCGTGATGAACTAAAGTCTTACCGAGACGGAATCGTGGTCATGCCTCTGCTTCGCCACCTGCCAGTGAAGTGACTCGACTGTCTCGCGTAGCGTCTGGTTCTCTCCCTCGAGCTCAGCGATCAGCCGGGTCTGCTCCTGAAACCTGCCTCCAACGTCAAAACCTCTAACCGGCTTCAAATATTCAAGGCATATAAAGGCATGATAACATAGTAGAAATATTCCATAAACCCTTGGTCACTCGATGATTATCCGCCCTGAAGCCTTCCAAGGCAGCGAACCATGTCACTGCAATGCTGACTGCTCACCACCACATCGCCAGTTCCTGAGGAACGCCAAATCCACGAGCAGCTCGGCAGTGGTGGTCCCATCAGGTCGGCACATATCACCATAAGCGGGCCGTTCGGTGCAGTACCCCATCAGGTCGGCACATATCACCATAAGTGGGCCGTTCGGTGCAGTACCCCATCAGGTCGGCACATATCACCATAAGTGGGCCGTTCGGTGCAGTACCCCATCAGGTCGGCACATATCACCATAAGCGGGCCGTTCGGTGCAGTACCCCATCAGGTCGGCACATATCACCATAAGCGGGCCGTTCGGTGCAGTACCCCATCACGTCGGCACATATCACCATAAGTGGGCCGTTCGGTGCAGTACCCCATCAGGTCGGCACATATCACCATAAGTGGGCCGTTCGGTGCAGTACCCCATCAGGTCGGCACATATCACCATAAGCGGGCCGTTCGGTGCAGTACCCCATCACGTCGGCACATATCACCATAAGCGGGCCGTTCGGTGCAGTACCCCATCAGGTCGGCACATATCACCATAAGTGGGCCGTTCGGTGCAGTACCCCATCAGGTCGGCACATATCACCATAAGTGGGCCGTTCGATGCAGTACCCCATCACGTCGGCACATATCACCATAATGGCTTCGGTGCAGTACCCCATCAGGTCGGCACATATTACCATAAGTGGCCGTTCGGTTCAGTACCCCATCACGTCGGCACATATCACCATAAGCGGGCCGTTCGGTGCAGTACCCCATCAGGTCGGCACATATCACCATAAGCGGGCCGTTCGGTTCAACACCCCATCAGTAGCCTGTTTCATAAAGCAAAATTTCGGTGTAAGTAGTAAGTAGTAAGTAGTAAAATTATGTTTCATAGAACAAAACCTACAATCTTAATTTACTACTTCAAATTTACTACTTACTACCATCCTGGGCTAAATTCAGGCAGGCTGTTTCATAAAAGTTACTACTTACAACTACAACTACAACTTGTAGTAAAAGTGAAGCAGAACTTACTACCAAAGTTTACTCTGCCCCATACATGGTAAATGTTTATCGGATCTGATATGATCAAATGATTCTATTTGAGATAGAGAGACTCTGTCAAGTAATTATCTGTCAAGCGGTTCTATCTGAGCAGTATGGACATTAAAACAAGCTGACTATTAAGCATGGATGTTGAAAATAGGAGGCGCCGAAGGCTAAGGAGATTCAGGCCACGCGTGAACATGAACCTGGATCTGCCAGAGCCATTTCGGTAAGAGCTTATGCTGCTGTTTTCGTAAAATGAAAGGCAAGTAGTTTGTATTCATGGTGATAGATTACCTCCGGACTCTCCGTGGATTAGCTGATGGGGGTGCACATTTTCTCGGAAGGGCGCTTTCGGCGGAAAATTCGCCGAGCGGGAAGGATGAACTCACGCATACTGAGGGGTGCCTTTTCGTCTCAAAAGGACTCCTTTTCCTCTGAAAGAGATACCTTTGGCAGATCAATCCGTTAAGGGTACGGGACGCTTTCTCGTCCAGAGAGACGCCATGAGTGGGGGCACATGCTCCAAGTGTCCCTGTATCCACACCTGGTCCAAGTGGCCTTGAGGAAGTTTGATGCGGCTATTTCACTCAGTCGATCAGCTGATGTTCAACAATCAGTTAGCGCCCATGTCGCACCGGTCACGCGCAACGCTCGTTTTTTCCCCCGCTCGCGCACTTTCTTGCAGTTACCACAGTCACAGTCAGTTACAGTGAACCGGTCGAAGTGATCAAGCCGTTGAAGTGGTGCACTGCGGGTGCCTGAGTCAATGTAAAGTAGGTGGGATGTCCAATAATTAACGGGCGTTGTCAATATCAGTATCTGTCTGGTTCACGTTCTAACGGGATATGTCAACAACCCAGGCGGTGTTTGACGTGAGCTGAGGGAATATTTTCGTGATGCTTCTCGTTGGCGACGGTCATTTGGCTTCCATAATGAAGGCCGCATTCCCTTCTGTGTGCAACAAGGAGCACTACTATTGATACCAGAGCAAATTGTAAGTAGAACGGATGCTAGCATTTCTGGTTGCTTTGTCAGCCAATTGGGGTACAGCCCATACTTTATTTTTATGATTGTCTTCGGTGGTACCGGTTCAAACTGTATAATCTTTTCCCAAACGTGGCACGAAGCATTATTTGCCTTTGGGTGCGCTCCACACACGTATGTGGACCTCTTGGAGACGTGTATATATATATATATATATATATATATATATATATATATATATATATATATCAATCAATCCTTGTATTGGTACCAAGAGATACTCAGTATCAAATGTCAAAAACGCTTTAAAAAAAGGGGTGGGACAGGAGGCTACTAAAACATTAAAAACACATGCATACAATACTCAAACATTCCCACGTACAGCTCTTTTCAGCGCCTCCTTCAGCTTAAACTTAAAAGCCAGTCGCATATTCTCGGCCCTAACTTCCTCGGGGAGACTGTTCCAAAGAACTGCAGCACGGTACATGAAAGAGCGTTGCGCAAAAGAAGTTTTCAGGCGTGGGCGCTCTACTGAAAACGGTGTTGATCGCGTAGATCGAGAGCTGACTTTGTAAATGAAGACCTATCTCCTCCTGTTCAACAAGATTTCCAGACAGCATGACCCACTCCCCCACAAAAACAGGGCCCTGCGCCCATTTCACTGCCGCTCCCTGCCCCCCCCCCCCACCTCTAATCTACCCACTTGTGAACAGGATGACACGTTTTTTCGTGTTGAGCTCCCCGGGATATTTCTTTTTGCACAAGCAAGTAAAAAGGTGCCTGAAAATAGCAATTAGCCATTGGTGTTCACGTTTGCTCTCGTTTGCTCCATTGATCCGAGCTGAAACTGTCCTTTAGCCTACATTTTTTGAATTTTTTTCTCCGTACAATTACATTTGTTCTTACATTGTTTACAATATTACGATATATGCATGTATTTTTCAACAATTTGGTACCTACAATGACAGAAAATGCGTCATTGTATCATATCATATCATCATATGCGTCATATCATGTTTTCAGGAAGTCCTGATGGCAACTTGCTTGTTTACATCGTGACAAATGCGACGCACGGATCCAACTCGACGCATTTACTACTGACGAAAACTTACGACGACTTGTTTACAATGTACAACTTTGTTATGAAACAGAGTAAAGTAGTAAGTAGTAGATTAAAACTTACGTCAGAGTAGTAAGTAGTACGTAGTAAAAACGTTTATGAAACAGGCTACTGGTCGGTACATATCACCATAAGCGGACCGTCCGCCGTACTGCAGTCAGCACTAGCCCGCTGCCTGAATCACCTTCTGATGGTCTCGCGCAGGTGGTTGATGACGTCCTCCTGCTGCTCCATCTGAGAACGTACCTCCTCCATCAGAGTGCCGCTGCGTGCCGATAGGAGCTCGGGCTCCTCTTCGGCCGGCGCCACCACCCCGGCGGAAAGCTGCCACCACACCGCACCGACGTCAGGGTCAGGATCGGCCGTCAGGGGTGCGACAAGCGGTCGGGGTTAGAGAGTAGGCGGTCAAGATTACGGTCAACAGTCAGCGTCAGGGTACGCGGTCGGGTCTGGATCGACCGTCAGGGTCACTGTAATGGCTAGGGTCAGCTGTCATGGTCAGGATTGGCGATCACGTCCACGTTCAGGAGAGGTTGCAAAATTCGTAGTGGTGAACATTTAACCCTCGTCATAATTGCTTGTGAGAAAAAAAAACAATCCGTTTCATCTAGTCTACTGTCTATCACTGTCCCAGTCGAAAGAGTCCTTGGCAACTACCAGAGTCCACACGTTGCGCGTGCCACCGTCGGTCAGTGTGATACCTTTGTGCGGACCTCGTAGTTCTCCTGTCTGAGGGCGGCTATTTGCCGGTCACGACGCGACACCTCCTCGTCCTTGTGCACAGTCAGCTGCTGCAGCCGCGACTTCAGCTGGACGTTCTCCTCTGGTGAAACGGCGATACCACCTGTCAGCTACGGCCGCGGGTACACAAATACCTGGACACGGCTGTACCACCTGTCAGCTACGGCCGCGGATACATCCACACATGCTGCTCCGCATGTGTAGATGTGAGGTATTTGACCTCCGCAGACTTCAATCAAGGCTCAATGCCTCAAGAGGATAAGCAGCACTTGTCTAAGGCCACGTCTTCCGCCGGCGTCTGCTTCATACAGCACGGTTCAGTGTCGCTCAACGGTACTGCGGTTCTGTCTAGAGATGGCTGCATCGAACAATGTACGCTTGCGGTTAAACGGAGGAAAATACAACTCCATCCGGAAAAAAACATAATTGCTCAGCATTCTTAGTGAGAATACAGCTAAGGGGACACAAAGCTCGAACATTCACAGAAAGCTGGTTTGATAATGGCAAAAAGGCAGGATTCTAATACATCTCCACATATGCTCAGACAGAGACTGCGAAATGGATAATGAATACAGTGCCCTACAAGGTTATATTCAAAAGAGATTATGAATAACACTGCACAATTTTAACTGCCAGATGCATTCTTTTTACCTGAGCCATGATAGTTGCATCCGTTTCAAAGCTCAAGACAGCCAATTCACTGCAACAACATAATGTAATAATCCAACAAATAAAATGGTAGCAATGCAACTATTGCTGTTACTAAATACCATCATTATTAATAAGTATTCAATTAAATGATTCTGACGTTCTGAGGCTGCGTGTACTAGAGGCTAACTCCGAGTGGCTCGCGGCTCGCGTGCCGCGAGGTCGTACCCTCCACAGCCGCGATGGCCGTCTGAAGCTCCATCAGCAGGGTATCGTCCACACGGTGTCCGCTCCTCCTGCCCCTCACTGGACTACAGTCGCCGTCCCTCACTGGGCTCGAGTCGTCGCCTCGGACACAGCTCGGCTCGTGGCCACGGACAGGGCTGGAGCGGTGGGCGTCCTCTTGGACGGGGCTGGAGCGACGCGAGCGGGAACCCCGCCGCGAGCCTGCCCGGGAAACCGTGTACAGCAGATGAACACTGGTGTCTGGTCACCACACACAGTGGTCAGGAGTACAACACGGGTGTCCGGTGACCACACAAACCGTGTACAGCAGTTCAACACGGGTGTCCGGTGACCACACAAACCGTGTACAGCAGTTCAACACGGGTGTCCGGTGACCACACAAACCGTGTACAGCAGTTCAACACGGGTGTCCGGTGACCACACAAACCGTGTACAGCAGTTCAACACGGGTGTTTGATCACCACACACAGTGGTCAGGAGTACAATACGGGTGTCTAGTCACCACACTCAGTGGTCAGGAGTACAATACAGGTGTCTGGTCACCACACTCAGTGGTCAGGAGTACAACACGGGTGTCCGGTGACCACACAAACCGTGTACAGCAGTTCAACACGGGTGTCCGGTGACCACACAAACCGTGTACAGCAGTTCAACACGGGTGTCCGGTGACCACACAAACCGTGTACAGCAGTTCAACACGGGTGTCCGGTGACCACACAAACCGTGTACAGCAGTTCAACACGGGTGTCCGGTGACCACACAAACCGTGTACAGCAGTTCAACACGGGTGTCCGGTGACCACACAAACCGTGTACAGCAGTTCAACACGGGTGTCCGGTGACCACACAAACCGTGTACAGCAGTTCAACACGGGTGTTTGATCACCACACACAGTGGTCAGGAGTACAATACAGGTGTCTTGTCACCATACATAGTGGTCAGGAGTACAATACGGGTGTCTGGTCACCACACACAGTGGTCAGGAGTACAATACGGGTGTCTAGTCACCACACTCAGTGGTCAGGAGTACAATACAGGTGTCTGGTCACCACACTCAGTGGTCAGGAGTACAATACAGGCGTCCGGTCACCACACAAACCGTGTACAACAGATCAACACGGGTGTCTGGTCACCACACACAGTGGTCAGGAGTACAACACGGGTGTCTGGTCACCACACTCAGTGGTCAGGAGTACAACACGGGTGTCTGGTGACCACACAAACCGTGTAGAGCAGTTCAACACGGGTGACTGGTCACCACACACAGTGGTCAGGAGTACAATACAGGTGTCCGGTCACCATACACAGTGGTCAGGAGTACAACACGGGTGTCTGGTGACCACACAAACCGTGTAGAGCAGTTCAACACGGGTGACTGGTCACCACACACAGTGGTCAGGAGTACAATACGGGTGTCTGATGACCACATAAACCGTGTAGAGCAATTCAACACGGGTGACTGGTCACGACACACAGTGGTCAGGAGTACAATATGGGTGTCTGGTCACCACACACAGTGGTCAGGAGTACAATATGGGTGTCTGGTCACCACACACTGTGGTCAGGAGCATAACACGGGTGTCTGGTCACCACACACAGTGGTCAGGAGTATAACACGGGTGTCTGGTCATCACACAAACCGTATGCAGGCCATTATATACAGAGGTCACGTCAGGCAATATGTATTGATTAGGTTCAGAAACACAAAGGTGGGTATGTGTAGCCTGTGACGGGGAATAACAGAGGTAGCGATAAATGAAAGCGATACAAGTGTCAGGTTAACACGCGCACCGAATAGGGGGAGGGGAGGGGACGGAATCCGCCCACCATTCCTGTTTTTTCCCTCGAACATATCTCATAAACGGTCAGACATATTACAATGGAATCTTGTGACTGCTGCAAACTGAACATCGCATCGCACGCATTAAGAACATACATTTTTATTCATTGGTAAATGTAGAAGCCGCCGGGTAC
This sequence comes from Ashinkailepas kermadecensis, assembly GCA_034440615.1. Classification (NCBI taxonomy): domain Eukaryota; kingdom Metazoa; phylum Arthropoda; class Thecostraca; family Neolepadidae; genus Ashinkailepas; species Ashinkailepas kermadecensis. The sequence continues at coordinate 336,217 of JAOTOM010004918.1, read as the reverse complement.
AGGTCTGACCGACCGGACACCGGCTGTCGGCCACCAGGGCTCCGTCGGCGCGGTGGAGTGGCGGCGCGGTGGAGTGGCGGCGCGGTGGAGTGGCAGCGCGGTGGAGTGGCAGCGCGGTGGAGTGGCAGCGCGGTGGAGTGGCAGCGCGGTGGAGTGGCGGCGCGGTGGAGTGGCAGCGCGGTGGAGTGGCGGCGCGGTGGAGTGGCGGCGCGGTGGAGTGGCGGCGCGGTGGAGTGGCAGCGCGGTGGAGTGGCAGCGCGGTGGGTGGCGGCGCGGTGGGTGGCGGCGCGGTGGAGTGGCAGCGCGGTGGGTGGCAGTGCGGTGGAGTGGCAGCGCGGTGGAGTGGCGGCGCGGTGGAGTGGCAGCGCGGTGGAGTGGCGGCGCGGTGTGGCGGCGCGGTGGAGTGGCGGCGCGGTGGGTGGCAGGCGGTGTGGCAGCGTGGGTGCGGCGGTGGGCGGGTGGTGGCCGGTGGGTGGCAGCGCGGTGGGTGGCAGCGCGGTGGGTGGCAGCGCGGTGGGGGCAGCGCGGTGGGTGGCGGCGCGGTGGGTGGCAGCGCGGTGGGTGGCGGCGCGGTGGAGTGGCGGCGCGGTGGGTGGCGGCGCGGTGGGGCAGTGCGGGGGGGCAGCGCGGTGGTGGCGGCGCGGTGGGTGGCGGCGCGGTGGGTGGCAGCGCGGTGGAGTGGCGGCGCGGTGGGTGGCGGCGCGGTGGAGTGGCAGCGCGGTGGGTGGCAGTGCGGTGGAGTGGCAGCGCGGTGGAGTGGCGGCGCGGTGGGTGGCGGCGCGGTGGAGTGGCAGCGCGGTGGAGTGGCGGCGCGGTGGAGTGGCAGCGCGGTGGGTGGCGGCGCGGTGGAGTGGCAGCGCGGTGGAGTGGCGGCGCGGTGGAGTGGCAGCGCGGTGGAGTGGCAGCGCGGTGGAGTGGCGGCGCGGTGGAGTGGCAGCGCGGTGGAGTGGCGGCGCGGTGGAGTGGCAGCGCGGTGGAGTGGCAGCGCGGTGGAGTGGCAGCGCGGTGGAGTGGCAGCGCGGTGGAGTGGCGGCGCGGCACGCCGGCCGAGGCCCCGCAGCCAGGCGTCGGCCGCTTACGACATCGACAGGTTTATTGCACGGGACAATGATCGTGGATATGTTTTTGATGGGTTCGCTCGATGGCGCTGAAATACACCACCCATGGCCTCCACCCACCCTCGGCGATATGTGAGCTATATTTGTGTGTTCCCCAACAAACTGATCGGCCTCAATGAATGAATAGTAATTGTTAGATATAAAGTAGTTTTCAATCAAGGGAAGAAAATTATGCTATTGCACGTATTGTTCTGTGTAACATACTTTGTTGGTCAATCTGCAATGAATTATGCTCATGGTCCAGCAATATTACGTGTACCTAGGTCGTTTCGAAAAATATCGTCGCGAAGTAGTTCCAGTCGTTCCAGTCCAGTCCAGGCGTCGACACATAGTGATGGTATTAAAACCTGCGAAACATTCCTCTAAACTGCTGGATCCTATTTCAGATAATATACATGCATATTTCGAAATTCGGAATGCAACTTCACCATTTTCATGTCCGTAGATACGACCCAAGGTAGCTATCAATTACGAAATTAATAAATTTGACTTACTTGACCTCATGTGATCCTCAAGACCAGAGTCCTAGGGTCAAAGACCTAGGGTCAAAGACCTAGGGTCGTCAAATTTATCCTGTACAGAGTTCACTACAGCAGTAATCTCCCCTCCGAGATTGCATTTCTAGCTTCAGCAGCTTCCGAAATCTAAGGGGCAGAATCTACCCCCTCCTCTCTGTTTCTCGTTATATGCGAGGCCCTCCTGCTTGCGTGTTAAAACAGCTGTGGTCAGCATACAACGTCAGGGCAGCCGGTAATTATGCTAAGTCACCCCGCTTCGGTGAAAAGCAGCACACGCACGTCCCCCCAGACGCTCCACCACACAACTTGCTTCCTTTCTTGTCACGCAGGACCCTTTCAGAAAGGCTTCAGGGACTAGACACACTTCACATATACTCTTTTAAGACAATCTTCCAAGAGGAATGATTGAGCGAGAACACTGAGAGCGCACAACGACTGGAGAGATGAACAGAACCGTAACAGACTGGCAGACTGCAACAGTAACATCTCGTCAACAACGCCACCCAATGGCCCCAGTGTGTGGCAGATCAGACTGCACCGCAACAGACCGACAGACTGTAATAGCAGCAGCTTGTCAACACACCACGGTTGCCACAACCTTTATGGCCCCGATCTGTGGCACATCAGAATGGACCTTAGACGCTCCACGGGACGGTATACGGACTAGCATACTGGACGGTACGCGGATTAGAATACACCTCAACCAACATACAGGGCGGTACACCTCGACCAGTACACGGGGCGGTACACGGACCGGGACGGTACACGGCATGAGGTCTGTTGCGGTTCAGTCTGATCTGCCACAGACTGGGGCCATAAAGGCTGGGTGGCGTGGTTGACGAGATGCTACTGTTGCAGTACACGGGACGGTACACGGACCAGTACACGGATCAGTACACGGGACGGTACACGGGACGGTACGTGTGGCGGTACGTGGGACGGACCAGACGTACCATTCTTCTCTGGAGTACGGGAGGCGGCAGCCAGCAGCAGTTTCTCGCGCTCGCGCTGCAGGCCGGTGACGGTGCGCTGGCTCTTCTCCAGCTGGCGCCGCGTCTGCGTCACCAGCCGCTCTTTCTCCGTCAGCTGTGCCTTCAGCTGTGGCAGCGGTCGATGTGACGTCACCACTTCCACAGTCACAATCGACTTGACGCGGACAGAGGGAAGATAAAAAGAAGGGTACGACGGGAAGAGGACAGGCCATGTGGAACATCGTCAGCTCTATACCGACAACAGCTATTCAACATCCTCCGACACCCGCCCATAGTCTCGGCGCTCACCATTATCTAGTCTTGACATCAGGTCTCCAGACATTCACCCATGATGTCGACAATAAGGTTGAGCGATGTGGTTCGACAACGATGTGGTGCAACGTTATTTAACACGCGCACCGGAGGGCCTCTCACATAACGCGACCCGGAGGGGGTGATACCGCGCCCCCTGACGACCCGGAGGGGGTGATCCCGCGCCCCCTGACATCTCTGAAACTACTGCAGCTAGAAACACAACCCTTTCACATAACGCGACCTGGAGGGGGTGATACCGCGCCCCCTGATATCTCTGAAACTACTGCAGCTAGAAACACAACATTTGTATGGAAGATTACAGTTATCTTTTACACTGCAGCATAAATTTAATGACCTTATGTCAATGCCTTCAGGGTCAATGAGGTCGAGGTCGGCCGGCATGCCGCACCGACGAAATCTGTGAACTTGAGCGCCAAGAGGACGGTCCGCGACCGGTGGTGGATCGATCGAATTTGCACCCCGCAGTTCGTATATTTGTCAACAGACTTTTAAAAAATGTGCATGCGATGCGCTTATCAATTTGCAACACAGTTACAATATTGAATTGCAATTTCCCTGTCCATTTATGATATATTGTCGAAAAACAGGAGGGGTGGGTGGAATGCGCCCTCCCTCCGGTGCGCGTGCTATTAAACCTTTCCAAGCCTGTGAGTTTCTGAAGCATGTTTTTATTCCCGTTTTAAGACGCAGCATAGCTATCGAAGAAAACCAGGGCTACATCTCACCGTCGAATAGTTTTGTTCCACTTGGCATTCCTAATCCCACTATTCCTAAATCATAAACAAAAACTAACTACAGCAAAGTGAAAAGGTACATCGAGTTTGAGATGCCAAAAGAACCTAAGTAACATTTTACGAACTTCATGGGATAAAGATTATGCTCTCCAAGCCTAAGATTGCAAGAAGAACTCCAGTCCTGTTCGATACTGGCCGAAGTTCTGCCGACACTCACCCAAGGTCGCCGCACTCCCCTGGTAGACCCCAAAGACCCCACACACGTGGTGGACCCCAAGGTCCCCCCCTCACGTGGTGACACCAGGTCTGCTGGCACTCACCCGGCGGAGAGCGGCCATCAGAGCGGCGTCGGCCCGTGCCGGAGAGCCTGCGCTCACACGCCGCAACTTGCCCTCCAGCGCTCGCACCCTGATATCGCAGACTTTCTAGAAGGAACACACGAGGGCGTCAGCGTGCCCAGTGACACCACGGTCGTCACCACACAGCCACCAGTCGCGGCCCGACCTCCGGCTGGAACACAGTCACGACGCAGGCCAATATGCCAAGATGCCTGGAGCGATACTGGCTTGGCCACGTCTGGTGGCGTGCGAGTGTCTCAGCTGCCGCTGGCTCGGGGGAATCCTGTCACGGGTGGAGCTGCTCCCCATCTCCACAGAAACGCAGGCGGTACATCGTCGGCACTCACCGCCACACCCCGACGGCAAATCGGCCCAGCAAACTGCCCCCGCCCCCCACCCCCACCCAGTGAAAACGTGACGGCTACGCCAGAGTGAAGGGCATGTCATGACAGTAGGTAATATGCCCCCCCACCCAGTGAAAACGTGACGGCTACGCCAGAGTGAAGGGCATGTCATGACAGTAGGTAATATGCCCCCCGCCCCCCCACCCAGTGAAAACGTGACGGCTACGCCAGAGTGAAGGGCATGTCATGACAGTAGGTAATATGCCGCCCCCCACCCAGTGAAAACGTGACGGCTACGCCAGAGTGAAGGGCATGTCATGACAGTAGGTAATATGCACTGACGCGCCATCAACCTTTGCATCATCAAACTCCGTTTTCATTTATATTCAGGGCAATATTACCGCGCAGAAACCATTCGCTTTCATCTTCGCCTGTTTGAATCATTTCCATCCCCAATATCACCTTACTTTGACCTCTTCCGTGATGACGACCTGTCTGGAACATTTATCAACCCATCCTCCTCCCAGACACCACATGACCTTGACCTCCCATTCCCTGATGGAAGCCTGTAGGAAGTAATTTCCGCGCCAGGACCACCTCGCATTGATATCTACCCCCTGCCAACAACCTGTCTGGGACAATTCTCATTCTCCCCTCCTTTCTCTCAGGGAACACAACACGTCGACCTCCACTTCCCCTGACAACCTGTCTGGAATAATTACCACCGCCAAGGATCACATCACCTTGGCCTCTGACTCCTGTCAACAGCCTGCTTGAAATAATTCCCACCTGGAGGACCACCTCAGCCTGACCTCTCATCTCCTTCGCGGCAGCCTCATGCCCGAAATAACTGCCAACCCCCTCCCGACGACAGTCTGCGATCAGCGTCCCACAGCACGGCTCTGCCCTCTGGAACCACGTCTCTCCCCATCCCTAGCCGCCTCCCCACAATAACCTTCACCCCTGAGGATCTGCCCTTCTTGTCCCCAACACGTCACCACGGTGATGAGGCCGTCCTCACCTTGACCTCGGCCTCTCGAACGACAGCCTGCCGGTCGACGTCCCGTAGCGCGGCCTCCGCCTCCAACAGGGAAGCCTTGAGGGCGCGGATCTCGGCGGCGGCGGCGGCTGCCACGTGTTCAGGTGAGCGGGGTGAGCGGGCTGAGCGGGCTGAGCGGGGTGAGCGGGGTGAGCGGGGTGAGCGGGGTTGCGGCGATGGCGGCGGCACCGTCTGGCAGCCAATGGAGGCCGTGCTGCAGCAGTCAGCCTGTCGACGCAGCACCTGGCCACACGGACACTCATCACAGATACGGCACACACCTGGGTCACCTGGTCAGAGGCCCTCATGCACACACAAGACGGTCCTCGTTGTGAAGCTGGGTCGCACACGTGCGGTAGTTAGACATCACCAAGAAATTAGTGCAGTCACGCGTCACGGAGCGTGGAGCGAATTCACAGATTCCCTCCTCTCGGCCCGGGGCGAATCTGAGGGAGAGGCACCGGCTCATAATGCCACGTCGGCGGTCGGGAATGTGGGCGAGCGTTCTCAGAGAACTTCAGAGCACACTCAGCAATTATCAGTCTTTCTTCTCTTGAAGGAAGACCGAGATGTACTTCCGTGGTTGTATTCGCATGGGTGGAGGCCTCACCCACCGGGAACCCTACACGGTGGAGGCCTCACCCACCGGGAACCCTACACGGTGGAGGCCTCACCCACCGGGAACCCTACACGGTGGAGACCTCACCCATCGGGAACCCTACAGGGTGGAGGCCTCAGCCATCGGGAACCATACGCGGTGGACGCCTCGCCCGTCGGGAACCCTACACGATGGAGGCCTCACCCATCGGGAACCCTACACGGTGGAGGCCTCGCCCGTCGGGAACCCTACACGGTGGAGGCCTCGCCTGTCGGGAACCCTACACGGTGGAGGCCTCGCCCGTCGGGAACCCTACACGGTGGAGGCCTCGCCCGTCGGGAACCCTACACGGTGGAGGCCTTAGCCATGGGGAACTCTACGCGATGCAGATCTCGTCTGAACTCCTTCCTTTGGCAAAATTCCAGATTCGCGCCTACTCCAGACGTGGCAGTGTGCAGAGGATGTAATGACACGGGCATCACGCTTACCCGAGTCCTGCGTGCCGAGCAGCCTGCAAAAAGTCACGCCCGGTCATCGTCACGTCTGAGTGCTGTGTCATGGCTACTTTGTAGAATGATTTCAGCTCCAGGCGCCTTGCGAATATTTTGAAATGGCGAAAGGGTACGACATTAACATCAACACGCCCATTGAAAATGTCATGGGGCATCCATCGGTCTGAAAGGCATGTGTACGTTTCATATACTTTGCGCTTCCAAGATTTTATATCACGTCCCACAAGTGAGCATTTTCATTCCTCGATGATTGGTTTTGGATAATGTGTGAAAAAACGAAATTGGCGTCAAACTTGACGCATTATGCTCAAATAACCAACTAGTCTGACGACTACGATTCAGCTCAGTGACCTTGGGGAGGACACAGGAGAACACAGAAGCCGATACAGCAGCATGCATCTCATAAACCCCCTGGTGACAGCTGCCAGAATTATCACGGATGGACACAAAACAGGAAAATCCGAACACTGCTGCTTCGTATATTTCTAGACCTCCACTTCGTGTAACGCATATAACACGACTCGCCAGTCTGTGCCACAGGATAATTCCACATGAAAAAATCCCTTCCCCCCCGAGAGGGCAAACATGCAGACGGCGCGACCTGCCGTGTTGCCGACTTGACGTGTCGCATCGGCGACCTGACCTGTCGTGTCGGCGTGTCACCCTGCCGTACTGGGAGCCTACCTTGTCATGCAGCCTGGCTACCTCCTGCCCGGCCTGCTGCAGCTGCTGCCAGCGCAGCTCGAGCTGCTGCTCGCGCCGGTTCAGCTGCCGCTCCAGCGACGGCTGCCGTGACGTCCGTTGGCTGGCCTGCAGACGCGCCTCCAGCAGACGCTTGTCGCACTGCAGGTCCTCGATGACTGTCTCCAGCTCGCCCCGCTCAACCTGAGGAAGATACGGAGTTTCGCAATTTCCTCAGAATTGGAGACAACACAAGCAATTGAAACGTTTCTCGGTACATTTACTTTGACTTGCGCCATTTCCCACCAAACGCAGCAATTATATGCAGGCATTGGACTAACATGGTCCGTGCCATGACACGGCACACACTTGCCACAGAGTCGGCGAGGATTTCCATCTCACCACACCGTATCACATCGCACAGGAATTGGCGGGAATATAGCACGCAGGAATTGGCGGGAATATAGCACGCACAATGTTCATATTCCTCGCTGCAGATGATGCACGGTAAAAGTCATCGCCAAATAAAGGAGTCAAAACTCGAAATCATCAATCCGCAAAAAATATGTGGGGATAAATGAGACAAACGGTAAAACTCGGGAGCTACAGGCTGGGATCGGATGATAGAGCATGTCGACAGTGCGATTACTTTGTAGGAAAGCGTTTACTAACTGGGACGGCCTGAAAAACAGACATGACAGCACCATGGTCACTCGCGCCCTTGGCACACGCACATAACATTTCTGCAGATATATTGATTACTCTTCACGTTCTGCTTACTCATGTTCAAGCGACCGTGTTTTAGTTTCATGTTTCATTTGTATGACAATATTACCAGTTTCAATATTAAGCATAGTTTTCTTGGCATGCTTATTGCCTCATCATGTCTTTTATTCTGTATTTGCACGGAATTGTACGTTTTTGCTAAACACTTGTTTTGCTATATCGTTCAGTTTCCGTGGTCCACGTTCATGCATTTGACGCCGACTGCTACATGCGTGCCCCTGGTTACATATTTATCGTATTATGATGCATGACGTGTATCTTTGATTGTATGTGCATGTGTATACGTCTGTGCACATTTTGTCACCGTACGTTCATGTTAACCCTCGCACGGCTGGGGGTCTGAGCCACCTTCGCCAGGCTGGGAGGGGGTAGATACATACCCCCCCCCAGGTATCTCACGAACCAAGCAAGATAGAACGAATCTGAAAATTGCATCGGATAGCTCGAACAAATTCCAGTCGAAAGTATTTCGGTAGTTTTTACGCTAGGATTTGAACTTAACCCTCGCACAGCTGAGCGGGGTAGATACCTACCCCACCAAAGTTTTCCCGTGACAGCGGGAAAACGGCGCGCGGCAGGACGCTGAAGTTTGGCATACCTTACAATTAGCTATTTTACAATTACAATTAGCCAAAAACTCGAAATAAAAATTTTCAAAATTTTTGATTTTCAAAATTGTGGATTTTTTAAATTTTGGAATTGTGATTTTTTCTTTTTGAAATAGGTATACGAACCAAAAATATGACGTTCTAAGTCAACTTAGCATTATACAAAAGTCCATAGTTTGTCTGCAATGTTGATGTTAGTTTAGATAAAACTACAAAGTGCAAAAAATGACGTCATCAAAAAATCAAAATTCGAAAATTCTGAAATCGTATATTTTGGCGCTCAGTCAAGATAAGTAAACCCTGAAAGTGTCATTGTAATATCTTTATTATTGAAGGCGTGGCGACTGCTTAAATATTTTTGGAGGTGACCTCACTTGACCCGCGATAACTCGGTGACCTTTGATGACCCGACCAGATTGTATTTTTAGAACATGTAAAAATAGCTAATGGTAAGGTATACCAAATTTCAGCGCGCGCCATTTTCCCGCTGTCGCGGGAAAACCTTAGGGGGGTAGGTATCTACCCCCCCAGCCGTGCGAGGGTTAAGTGTTTTGCAATGGTTCCAGCGTACCTTATTACTTAGCTCCGTTTGACCTAAATGGACTTGACCTATTGCCATGATGAATACAAACACATACATTATTCCGTGATTCGAAGGTAAGTCGTACAGTTACCCATCGACCGCGCAGATGGTTAATGTGTGTCCCTCACCTCGCCGATGCTTGTGGGCAGTGTTGAGCCTTTTGCGCTAGTTGAAGAAAGGCTAACTCGGCCTACAGTCCCGCTCATAACTATGAATACGAGGTGCATCAGAGCTCGGCACGCACTGCCAACGGTACTGGGTGGGCACTGCAGCCTCCCGCTGGCTGAACATAGGTCCAGCGTCGAGTCGCCACCAGCCGTGGGACCCGTACAACAAAACCCAGCGTTATCCCGGACAGTGCAATGTGCAGAAATAGCCAGCTGCTCACGACCCGCCCGAAAAACGTACGGAAAGGATCAGCTCGAGTAAATGGCAAATACAATTTTTGCAAGCGCGTGCTGACCAATTAGGATCAGATCGGCGGAATTGGCATACATTTTACAACTATTCGAATCAAAAGATTAGTATCTGGCCAGGAATGAACCAGCTCTTCCTAGAGAGGCTCAAACCTGTGTGCATAGTAGTAGGGATTTTTGGGCGCGTCAGCTGCTTCGGCTATATTACGCCCAGGCTCAAACTTCCACCGACAGAGGTAGATTGCATATCTTGGCTCGAGCTCCGCAAATGATTTTCATCCTGAACCCTCAGGCCTATAGGAGTAATCTAGATCAAAAAGAGTTTTAAATCACTGAAGTCACAAACCATTTTGGCAAAGTTCCACCCCTACACCCATGATTTCCACCCCGAGCTAAAGGCGTTCACTGGATCAAATCGAGCTTAAATTTACTGGAGTCCCAAAAATGTTGGCAAGAATTCCTAGGTTTGCTTACTCGGATGTTTTTCCTCCGCATAGTTTCACCGTTCACCACCAGCACCAATGGTCATGGCCAGTAGGCCTAGAACCAACAATCCATTGCACTATATCGCGTCTCGCACGCGATATAGCGCGTATGAATGGCACGTGGCATACCTATCATACTTGACACTATACGCGCTTTCATCTCGCAGTGTCACCACTCTGGGGACGATTGGTCAAGGAGCCGGAGATCAGCGCGGCCAGCGGGACCCCAGCCCGCAATCCTTCGTGCTGCGAAGCAGACGTGGTGGCCGCCATACCAGTGCACCGCTCTCCACCTCCCCTGGACAAGTTCATCCCTACATCAAGCCAGACATTAGCAGTATCAGATAAACACCAACACGCGATAATACCTTCAGAACGGACGGGGTGGGAAGCTGGCTAGCGTCCCTTATCATTTAACACGCGCCCTGGAGGGCCTCTGAGAATTACGCGCACTGGAGGGGGGGGATTCCGCCCCCCTAAGATCTCGGCTCCTAGTAAAGCTGGAGGAACGAAATTCGCAGGGTGGATGGGCACGGTAGTGAACTCTATTGTGTGCAATTTTCGTGACCTTAGGTCAATATCTTCAAGGTCAAATGAGGTCAGATTGGCAAAATTTTCCGGTTTTGCGTGGCTTGGCTTGTCATCGTTATGGATCGCTGTGATTGTGTTTAAATGCTCAAAAATGGGCATCAATGATGTTTTGGACATTACTAATGATGCAATGCAGATGATAGACCCAACATTTGACCTCAGGTCACCTACATAGCACCACTTTATCAGGTCAGTTACCTGTTCCAGTTACCGGAACCGGACGCCCGCCCGAATGCTCCGTCGGGCAGCTCAGAGCAATCGGCTTCGTGAACAAGGGAGTGAAGTACATGAATAAAGTATGGAAACGCAATGACAAACAGTACAAATGACAACCAGTAGTGCATTTATGGCAACATTCCAGTTGATCAAGTTTGGTTCCATTAACCTGTCATGAACTTGACCTGACTTGACCTTAGTGACCTAACATGACCTTGAAACTATACAGCATATCAATATGCATCAAACAACTCCCTAGTGTTGCCTAGAACACTTCCCTTTTGTCAGTATACTGGGAGCGCATCTGCGCCGATTTTTGTGGTCTGGCGCTATAACATTTTTTGACTTTAGCGGCCCCTAACTTGAAAAAAATTCGGGCGATTTCCATTTTTCTTGCTTTAAACGACGCGCCGTTCATATTTAAGCAGGTACACCGAAAATCGCGTATATCGACCGGTAAAATCTGCAGTTATTTGCGAAAAACCGGAGGGGTGGGCGGATTTCGCCCCCCCCTCCAGTGCGCGTGTTAATATAGCCCACCCAATAAAGCCAGTTGAGAAAATAAGCATATTATTCTCCCCTGCCCACATCAGTATTTCTTCATGATGCCGTTTAGTGGCAGCGAGTGTTAGCGAGCGCGATCGGCAACGAGCCTCACCACCGAGCGCCAACAACGCCACTCGCAGTACAAACATGCTGGCCTGTTGAAGAACACGCCAATGGGCGTCCGGTATGTACCACTCTGATGCGACGGTAAACGTTTGTGCGGGACATTAACGCCAGACAATCGCACGCTTGCCGCCACTGCAGGACCTGGTCGGCAGCGAACGCTGACCTGGACCGTGCCTGCATCGTCAGCTATCCAATTCCGCCGGCCACCTCTATCCGAGCGCAGACAGCGGCGTCCCGGGGCACCGACACCGCGCTTCCGGTGCCCCTCGCCAGTCAGCAGCCGCCGCGGTCACAGCGCACGTGACGTCACCTAGTGGGCGGTCACTGCCGGCGGCCACAGCGCCGCTGCGCCGACGATGCGCCGCGGGGCATTGTCGGGACATTGGTGTAGATGGGGCAGGAGGACCAGACCAGCGGCTGCATGCTCAACTGCTGCGCTGGTGATTTCAGGTAGGATAGACTCGTACGGGAGATTTTGAGTGGGGAGTGGGGGAGGGGCGTGCCCAGTGGTTACTGCGGGGCCATCGTCACCGTCCAGCTGACTCCGGCCCCCACAGTAATGCCAAAACAAAAATGTTCCGGTACTGCGGATGCGAAGGCCAGGGCCGTGACCGCCACGGCAGCGGCCCCGCGCAGCTGACATACTAACTCGAGTCCCTGCATGCAAGTGTCTTGCCCTCCATAGTTTTCCCTTCGTGCTCGAGTACGTCCAGTGCAGCGAATAGCACTGTTTGTGGAAATGTTCGTCTTTGGTGTGGTAAAGTGGAGTGTGCTTTTTCCAGCTAGGTGGCTGGTGATACTGTCAGGGGTAATTGTCAAAAAATCATTCTGGGTGCACGTTGTATAATTTTGCACCACCCCGTGTACGCACGCACACACATTTTCATCTTCTTTGTGACTTATATGCACCCATGCTTATATTTTCAGAGGAGCATCCAGGTCTAGGACGTAGGGGCACTGTTTTAAGATGGGGAATTAGAGGTCAGGACTTCACTAAACCTTTAGCAGGACAATACTGTTGTACAATACGACGATACGTGTAAAGACAGCTCATACTTGTGTTCGTATTCAGATTGGCAATTACGTGGCCAATATCACATTAAACACCAACTGGAAGTATGAAAAGTGATCAGCGAGAAACATTTGTATTGGGCGATGTCAAGGGCGGGCAACCGGCGAACGCAAGGATCTTTCGAATTTCGTTACATGGATTATTGTACGCGGATAAATATGTAAGCAGCAGTACTTTCAAACACCAAGAACTGATGCAGGAAATGAGGGAACCATTCGTCTGGGGAGGGTACCGGAAGACTAGGTATTCGGGGGCTTTAGGGCGCGTCGACCATGCTGATCATATAGCAGACTAGGTATTCGTATGAATGATTCAGCTATCATTGCGTATCCTGAAATGAATTGCAAAATGGTTTGCGAATTAGACTGCAATTCTTTGCAATCTAGGCGATTCAGGATTGGATTGTAATCGTTTAATGCGGATGATTATGATATTTTAGTGATTACTCTCAAGGACGTCCTTGGTGTGCTGGACCAGCTGCAGCAGCAGCCAGCTGAGGGCGCCCTTGGCGTGCTGGACCAGCCGCTGCAGCAGCCAGCTGAGGGCGCCCTTGGTATGCTGGACCAGCTCCAGCAACCAGCTGAGGGTGCCCTTGGTGTGCTGGACCAGCTGCAGCAGCCAGCTGGGGGCGCCCTTGGTGTGCTGGACCAGCCGGTGCAGCAGCCAGCTGAGGGCGCCCTTGGTGTGCTGGACCAGCCGGTGCAGCAGCCAGCTGAAGGCGCCCTTGGTGTGCTGGACCAGCCGGTGCAGCAGCCAGCTGAGGGCGCCCTTGGTGTGCTGGACCAGCCAGAGCGGGGCCCTTGGTCTGGCCGCAGCAGCAGCTAGGGCGCCCTTGGTGTGCTGGACCAGCCGGTGCAGCAGCCAGCTGAGGGCGCCCTTGGTGTGCTGGACCAGCCGGTGCAGCAGCCAGCTTAAGGCGCCCTTGGTGTGCTGGACCAGCCGGTGAGTGTGTGGATAACGCAGCGTCGTTGATTGTACCTCCATGTATTTTAGTCATGCTCATGAGATAATTGTCTTTTGTGTTTCTATAGTCACACTTCTTCGAATATGTATGTAGAGTTACGGTAGACTTTTCCTCGGTAATTTCAAAAACGGCTTAGGTCTGCCTTCATAATTCATATATTCAGCGCGAGTGTATTCTTTGGTGAAAGCCGGGGGAAATTCCCCCTCCAATATTTCAGAAATGCGTGTCGCTACCTTAGCATTTCGTAGCAAGTGCACGTTTACGCTTCCTGCCAATGGAATGCCATCCCCCTTGCTCATATTTGCCTTCTCCGAGTTGAATTGGTTCCATTTCCCGCCTGGAAGTGAAAATACACCAACGTTCCCCTTTATCGGCCTGAATTACCTGGGTGAATTATCTGCGGTCGCAAACGGTCTGTTCTGCTGGCGGCGAGCCTTGTATGCAGGGTCCACAACCACGGCAAAACAATCAAGGTGAACATTCCCACTTTAAATCCATTCATTCTATACTGGGGCCTTCTATTTTTAAAGACTATCACATGGGCTGCGGTGCTTTGCTTCATCCCACCTTAATCGTAGGTATGCTTTACGGTGCTTATGATTCCAAAACCTTAAAGCGACTTTATTATCCTTGTAGGTGCCTGAGGCTCCCCAGAACATGCAATTTCCTACCGGTGGTGTTTTGTCCCATGGGCTGTGCTCGGCGTAATTTTCACACTGTGACCGGTGGCGCCTCCGGCCGCATGCAACGCCTCCTGCCGGCTGTTCCTAACACTACAGCAGAGTCGTCGGGAGAAACCCTCCCTCCACTCGATCCCTTCGGACCTCGGACGCGAGTCAGTGACGTTGCATACATTGTACAGTCTCTGACAACCTCGCACAGTCGTCTCAGGGGAGCCGACTCGCCGGGTCGTCGCGCTGCATACCCAGCACAGTCTCTGGCATTACACAGCGCCTGTCTGGGCAGTCGCAATGTAGCCGGCCAGACGTCTGAAGGTCGTGAGGTATTTACCCGCAGCCTTGGGTCCTGCGGAGCTAGTTTACCGCAGTGTTCGGGTGCCGGTCAAGATCACCAAAAATAACGCAGATGGCCGGAAACCGACCAAGTCCACTGGCGTTCGTCACCATACCTTTGGGGCCAGAGGCGCGTCAGGGGTGTCCGCCCCCCAGCAACCAAAAATACACTACACACAAAATACACACCAAAGAAGAAATTTTGAGATATCACCACGCAAAACCAGAAATTTTCGGCGCGCGAAGCACGCCGACAGAGTTCTCTTCTGCTTGTCTTGTTTTTGGTCCGCCCCTTAAGGAAATTCTGGCTGGACCACTGTCCGGGGCGGTCTGAGGACTTCGTCTCCAACTCTTTGGGGAGAGAGGAATGCACTTTTTTGCTTGAGCTTTTCACGGAGTAGTATGCGCATAGTTACGGCTGTAATGGTGGTTGTAAAACGAGTATCTGTAGTTATGGATCTAGGATACTTCTAGGCTGGGACAAATCTGCTGACTTCTCCGCAAATACCTGGTGATGTATGAAAACAAACCTACCTTCAAAGTTGATTCGGGAACGCACAAATCATTTCTGGAGTCGCACACAAATTCACTCTCAAGGGCAAGATTAGGACGCCTAACGAACATCTCGAGCATAGCATCATGCAAAAATTAATCCTCCCCATCCCACGTGGGCATGGCTGACCAGTGGTCGAAAATCGCAATGCCTACGCCATAGCTACGGCTGGAGATCTCGTGTGGGCCAGGAAGTATGGACCCTCTACTAAAGTTAATTTGCTATTGTCCGTATTCAATCTGAAAATAATAAATCAATCAGAAAATATTTTCCCTGAAAATAATGACATGGACCCGTTCCCCTGGCTTGGTGAGGTGTCTCCAGCCCTGGTTATAGCTATTGTCTTGCCGTGGCGGAGTCTCCACCCGTTGCCTGCATTCCAAGAACAGTCAGGTTTGATTGGGAAACAACATTATAAAGAAAATTGTTTTTTGTTTGTTCATCGTTTAGTTTGGGGCATCGACTAGTCGTGCCTCATAACACGCCAAATATGTGTTATGGACCAATCCATTGCCTTTGACCAAAGAACACGAATAAGCATGAAAATCCTAGCTGTACAAATGTTGCTGCCACGATATCACAATGTGCATAATGCGTGTCAAGCCACGTCAGCATGCTTTAATTCTTATTTGGAGTTTCACGATGTACGATCCCTGCCAAAGCCGCACTTGGGCCGGGATGTCGTTTTGCTAAAACGATTGGATGGGCACATCAAGTTGATTTCAGAAAAATCCAGACTGAACCAAGCCATTGGAAGACGTTGCATGTGCCGCTCGAGGAAAATTCTGTCGAGCGGCGGTGAGATGCGCCCTGAATGTTTCCCACTCAACTTCGGGTGGACAAAATTTAGCATTGTGGAGCAAAATTCAACCTGGGGGTGGGGCGGGGCACATGCCCTCCAAAAGCGTACAAAACGACGCCTGTGCTCCTGGGCCTGATTCGCGAAACACGCGCGTACCGCTGGGAATCCGAGCATTCGGGCGATCGCTGACGTCACCGCGCAGGTACACTCTCCCCACCGCATCGCGGGACGGCGTCTCCGCGCCACGTCGCGGCCGGCTGTGCCTGGTACGTGTGTCCGAGGCTGTACAGAGGGCGGTGCAAGAACCGGTCGCGGCTGGCCGCGTTGGTGTGCGAGCCGGGGCGCGCAGTAGGTTCAGCGCGCTGGGTCTGCGCTTCATAGTGCGAAAAACCGGCGTCGTTGAGCCGCGTGTACGCATTGTTTGGTGGAGTGGTTGCTTCAAGGTCGCGGATCTACCGCCTAGCATCTAAAATGGTGATGGAATATGAAGATCTCACTTACAAGTAAGTCTGTCGGCGACGCTAGTATGCCGGTCGGAACACAAAGAGCAGTACCAGTGCTGAGACCTTCACTGCCTCCGTCTTCAGTTGGTAACCAGGCGGAGGCCGTCTGTGCCATTCCTCCACTCCCCTCCCTCGCAACAATTAAGACAAACCCAAATCCGAATATATACCTGGAAAACCAGGCACTTTCCAGTTGGCAACGAATTATTGCGTCATACCTTACCAGTGTTAAATTAATGGTTTTTCGTTTGATATCAGATGTACAAACGAGTACGGTGGTGGTGGTGGCGGTGGTGGATTTGTGCTTTAGGGCGCGTCGACTCAAACGAGTACGGTAGGATGTCGATAACTCGCAATGGAAACTATGTCATTTAGGCTTATAAGTTCTTCAAACATAATTCTGATCCAATAGCATTCTCATACGTGCACCTTTTCCATTCGTGTTGGGATACCTAATTTAGGGGTAAAATTTAGTAGGGGTATTCTAACGATAATGATACCACATACATATCCTGGTCGACTGGTATTGATAGGCAATCTTCTCACCTGTAATTGTACTAAGATATGTTCGTGCATCACAATCCGCAATGGTGACTATCAGCATGATACTTATCAATAGTATACTGTGATAAATTTGATATCAAGACTTCATAACCACTCATCACGAAGCACGATGTCGATACTTCGTTGGGAGGGCTTTTAATTTAGTATTCAGAGTGATATATTCCACCCTATTGCACGAATAATTTATCACTGTGCCTTACTTACCTAACATAGCCTAACCCAACCTAGCTTTTTCTTTTTCTAAGCCTAGCATGCTTATTCAGAAACAATTTGTTTTGATCTAAAAATGCTTTATAAAAGAATTCCACAAAAACAGGGAGACTTCCAGTTGCATTTTCCGCGGGGATGAATTGTTGTCGAGGCCGTGTGGATTTTGTCATCATTAGCTGGCTAGGGCATGGGCGCAGACAGGAGAACGCCACGCATGGACATGACATTATGGCTCAATATATATGTCACGTGCAAGTATTCCTCCTCGTGCTGCTCGTAAGCATTGGACGAACGGCGCGAAATTTGTGCGTAAGGAATATTTATGAGCGTGTCCTGTCAAATGGAACCGCTTTCCTTCAAGGGATTCTCCTCCCTGCAGCGCCTGGTGACGTTTCGAGTTAGTTCAAAGCGTCTTAGGGCTGCACGACCGACGCAGTCGATGCGCCCCTAAGCTCCAAAGTGTCTTAGACATGACTTGAAAGTCTGCACCACACGCTGACAGTCCACCCCCCCCCCCCACCTGTCCGCAGCCAGCGCTCTGTGCAGTATGAGGGGCGGGGGAGAGTGGTGCTGCTGTAACGGGCCTGCCGCCGCTCATTCCATCCACAGCGTGGCAGGACATTTATCACTCATAAACACTCATCAGCCTGCAGAGCTGGGGCCGAGCTAACGTCGCAGAAGTCCACCTGGCTGTACTGGTGACCGTGGCCTGCAATGGATAATACTGGCCACCCTGGGCTGTAGCGGAGAATACTGGCCACTGTATCACCATACCTACTGTACCTTGTGATACTGTACCTACTGCACCGTCAGCTGTAGCGCGGAACACTGGCCACCGTGGGCTGCAATGGATAATACTGGCTGTACCGTGAGCTGTAGTGGGGCGGGAGCACTGGTCACCGTAGGCTGCAGTGGGAAGCGCTGATCACCATAGGCTGTAGTGGGGAGCACTGGCCACCATAGGCTGTAGTGGGGAGCATTGGTCACCGTGGGTTGTAGCGGGGAGCAGTGGGCTATAGTGGGGAGCACTTACCACCGAGAGAGAGAGAGAGAGAGAGAGAGAGAGAGAGAGAGAGAGAGAGAGAGAGAGAGAGAGAGAGAGAGAGAGAGAGAGAGAGAGAGAGAGAGAGAGAGAGAGAGAGAGAGAGAGAGAGAGAGAGAGAGAGAGAGAGAGAGAGAGAGAGAGAGAGAGAGAGAGAGAGAGAGAGAGAGAGAGAGAGAGAGAGAGAGAGAGAGAGAGAGAGTGGGAGAGTGGGAGAGTGGGAGAGTGGGAGAGTGGGAGAGTGGGAGAGTGGGAGAGTGGGAGAGTGGGAGAGTGGGAGAGTGGGAGAGTGGGAGAGTGGGAGAGTGGGAGAGTGGGAGAGTGGGATAGTGGGAGAGTGGGAGAGTGGGAGAGTGGGAGAGTGGGAGCATGAGCTTGTTGTCGGCGCGGCTTCCCGCAGCATAGTGCCCCCGGCGGGGCGTTAGGGGACGGTAAAGTCCATCAGGATCGCCGATCTCCAGCCTTCCGTCGTCAGGATGGTGTCTGGACGGAATGTTTCGCCACCGACTTCGACTGCGGGTTCCCGATGGACGGAGCAGTGCCTACCGCGCCGCCACAAGCTCTGCAGGTTGTGATGGAGCCAATTGTAGCGACTAATGTAGGCACACCGCAATTCGCGGCACCCGTTCAGGCCGTGCGGCTGGGTTTCTGCATTGGCGCCGCACCCGCGGCAGGGCCTCACCGGCTGATTTCGTCCACGGTTTAGAATAGTACGGACAGGGAGATTCTCAGAGACGGCCTTGGCCAGCTAGATGTAATCCCGGCCAGAAAGGCTGACCGGATTGGTCAACCATCCGTTCCCCCACGTGAGGCTGCGATGTCAAACCTGTGCCCCGAGGGGGTTCGCCGATATTCGCCTTTTCCCTCAGGACTCTCAGCTTATGTTTATCTAGTCCTTCGGGCGAGATGCCCTTAAGGCGCAGATGGTCGCGTAAGCAGGTGATCTCAGAGCCGACGGTCCGAGACTCGACGGTCCAGTGACTTGACCAAAGGGTCGGAGTTCAACGTGAGCTTCACCAGCCGCCGAGTCCTCATCACCCCTGCGGTCCCGCGGACCGAGGTGATCCGAAGACCGCCGCCCTCCGACCTCATATTGTAAAACGCCGTGGGCGTCCCAGGCGGGAGGTGGAGGATGCTCCGGACCAAACCACGTTGTACGCGGTCCAGGTGCCTCGCCGTCTGGTCCATGACTTTGGCCAGACGCAGGTCATGCAGGTAGCCCGGCAGGACATGAGCTCGTAGAAGTGCCAGCTTTTGAGCTGGCTTGTGGGCGGCCTGTCTAACCACCTTCAGTTCAACGAGCATCCTTTGCCCTCGAGCTTCTGGACAGCTGAGAGTAGAAAGCTCCAAACCCCAGGCATTTAACCACCTCCCGACGCCCCTGTTGGTGATATGGGCACCGTTAAGTGATTTTGATTGGGGAAGATGGAATCTGAACTCACTCGCGGCAGTACCATGGCAAATCCAGCCATCTGAACTGACCTGTGGAGGCAGGGGTGAAAAGAAAACGGCCTTGTCCTGAATTGTTGTCATCCAGAACAATGCCCTCTCCAGAAAACTTTCCTTTCTTCATCCCGCTAGAATAGCGAATGATGCAGTTTCACTAAGAAACATAGGAAGCACATCTCGTAGTTTTGGACTTGCTTTGCTCCAATTATTATTGTCCATCTAATAATCTCTTAACGATCAACCAAAATTCTGTACTGCGAAGTAGCAGCGGCTGATGTAGCATTTGGAATTCATTTCGCAGTGGGGGAAGAGGAGTCAAGATTGCTTTAGGGAATTTTTTTATGGTGAAGTTTCCATACGGGTTTGACTTTAGGAATTATTCCGTGAAAAATTACATTTTCTCGGCCATTCTTTTATACATGAAGCCAAGTCTGCGATGAGATTTCGAAATCTTGTATCCACTTTTATCTCGAGTTTCTCTTATAATCACATGAAGCAGCCAGCGCTGTTAATGTAATGGCTTAAATTTGGGTAGTATAGAACAACCTTACTAATTTGCATCACCAAAAACAAACGATAAAGTAGTGATGGAGTGATAGAATAGTGTCTGAAATGGAGGTGGAAGACGACTTTGACCCCCTTAATTTTAACAGGAAGGTCAACGTATCTTTTGCCCACCCTAATCCGACGCCCCTGACGCGAGGTCCGTTAGTACAATCAGGAGTCTTTGAACACAAAGCCAGAACGAAATTATCCTCCCTGAATGTGATTACCTGAAAATCATTATCTTCTCCAAATCCAGGGTGGATAATGTAATTCCCGCTTCATGTCGCAATACCATAGAACAATCGGCCCCGTGAGCTGACCTTTCACAGTATCATGGCACACTCAGCCCCGTGAGCTGACCTTTCACAGTATCATGGCACACTCAGCCCAGTGAGCTGACCTTTCACAGTATCATGGTACACTCAGCCCCGTGAGCTGACCTTTCACAGTATCATGGCACACTCAGCCCAGTGAGCTGACCTTTCACAGTATCATGGCACATTCAGCCCAGTGAGCTGACCTTTCACAGTATCATGGCACACCTAGCCATGTGAGCTGACCAGCCTTATGCTTTCATTGGCAGTTTTCAGAACATTTCGGTGGCGGTGGCGACATGTTCGACCCAACACGTCAACGGCACCCTGCCCTACTACCGCTGCTTCTGCACCGGACTGAGAAACGAGCGGTTCATCCGCGCCAAATACCACTTCTGCAAGAAGGCCGCCAGTCTGGAGGCGGAGGTGAGTGGCGCCAAATGGCTTGCTCAGGCCAGACGCTGCCAGTCTGGAGGCGGAGGTGAGTTGCGCCAGGTGGCTGACACAGGCCAGTCGCCGCCGGTCTGGAGGCGGAGGTGAGTGGCGCCAAATCGCTGACACAGGCCAGATGCCGTCAATCTGGAGGCGGAGGTGAGTGCGCCAGGTGGCTGACACAGGCCAGTCGCCGCCGGTCTGGAGGCGGAGGTGAGTGGCGCCAAATGGCTTGCTCAGGCCAGACGCTGCCAGTCTGGAGGCGGAGGTGAGTTGCGCCAGGTGGCTGACACAGGCCAGTCGCCGCCAGTCTGGAGGCGGAGGTGAGTGGCGCCAAATGGCTTGCTCAGGCCAGACGCTGCCAGTCTGGAGGCGGAGGTGAGTTGCGCCAGGTGGCTGACACAGGCCAGTCGCCGCCGGTCTGGAGGCGGAGGTGAGTGCGCCAGGTGGCTGACACAGGCCAGTCGCCGCCGGTCTGGAGGCGGAGGTGAGTGCGCCAGGTGGCTGACACAGGCCAGTCGCCGCCAGTCTGGAGGCGGAGGTGAGTGGCGCCAAATGGCTTGCTCAGGCCAGACGCTGCCAGTCTGGAGGCGGAGGTGAGTTGCGCCAGGTGGCTGACACAGGCCAGTCGCCGCCGGTCTGGAGGCGGAGGTGAGTGCGCCAGGTGGCTGACACAGGCCAGTCGCCGCCGGTCTGGAGGCGGAGGTGAGTGCGCCAGGTGGCTGACACAGGCCAGTCGCCGCCGGTCTGGAGGCGGAGGTGAGTGCGCCAGGTGGCTGACACAGGCCAGTCGCCGCCGGTCTGGAGGCGGAGGTGAGTGCGCCAGGTGGCTGACACAGGCCAGTCGCCGCCGGTCTGGAGGCGGAGGTGAGTGCGCCAGGTGGCTGACACAGGCCAGTCGCCGCCGGTCTGGAGGCGGAGGTGAGTGCGCCAGGTGGCTGACACAGGCCAGTCGCCGCCGGTCTGGAGGCGGAGGTGAGTGCGCCAGGTGGCTGACACAGGCCAGTCGCCGCCGGTCTGGAGGCGGAGGTGAGTGCGCCAGGTGGCTGACACAGGCCAGTCGCCGCCGGTGTGGAGGCGGAGGTGAGTGCGCCAGGTGGCTGACACAGGCCAGTCGCCGCCGGTCTGGAGGCGGAGGTGAGTGCGCCAGGTGGCTGACACAGGCCAGTCGCCGCCGGTCTGGAGGCGGAGGTGAGTGCGCCAGGTGGCTGACACAGGCCAGTCGCCGCCGGTCTGGAGGCGGAGGTGAGTGCGCCAGGTGGCTGACACAGGCCAGTCGCCGCCGGTCTGGAGGCGGAGGTGAGTGCGCCAGGTGGCTGACACAGGCCAGTCGCCGCCGGTCTGGAGGCGGAGGTGAGTGGCGCCAGGTGGCTGACACAGGCCAGATCGCCGCCGGTCTGGAGGCGGAGGTGAGTGCGCCAGGTGGCTGACACAGGCCAGATCGCCGCCGGTCTGGAGGCGGAGGTGAGTGCGCCAGGTGGCTGACACAGGCCAGTCGCCGCCGGTCTGGAGGCGGAGGTGAGTGCGCCAGGTGGCTGACACAGGCCAGTCGCCGCCGGTCTGGAGGCGGAGGTGAGTGCGCCAGGTGGCTGACACAGGCCAGTCGCCGCCGGTCTGGAGGCGGAGGTGAGTGCGCCAGGTGGCTGACACAGGCCAGACGCCGCCAGTCTGGAGGCGGAGGTGAGTTGCGCCAGGTGGCTGACACAGGCCAGTCGCCGCCGGTCTGGAGGCGGAGGTGAGTGCGCCAGGTGGCTGACACAGGCCAGTCGCCGCCGGTCTGGAGGCGGAGGTGAGTGCGCCAGGTGGCTGACACAGGCCAGACGCCGCCGGTCTGGAGGCGGAGGTGAGTGCGCCAGGTGGCTGACACAGGCCAGTCGCCGCCGGTCTGGAGGCGGAGGTGAGTGCGCCAGGTGGCTGACACAGGCCAGCCGCCGCCGGTGTGACGTCAGCCAAGTGTTGCCCACCACGAGACCGTACGAATCCGTTAGTGCTCTTGTTTATACTATCGGGTCAGCCAGTGACACTCCATGCCAGGCTAAGTTAGCTAGTTATTTGGGTTTAGGGGCGCATTGACTACAGAGGTCATGCAGCGCCCTCTCTATGCCAGGCTAAGTTAGCTAGTTATTGGGATTTGGGGGCGCATCGACTACAGAGGTCATGCACCGCCCTCTCCCTGTCAGGCTATTCAACCGGGCTGTTGGAGTTTCTGTTAATATTCTGCTGATAATGAGTCAAGTCAGGGCAAATCTCCACAGGACATACCAAGTGGGATATGACTTGTAAAATGTTCATATTACTACGTTGTGACCTCCAAGGATGAACTGGTCGCTGAATTAAAATTTAGTCTGGAAAATATCCTGGAGTGCATATTTGTTGGTGACAAATTGTCATCCGAAGTCAGTTAGGTCCAACGACCTGATGTGAGCTTGAGGAGGTCGCCAGTGAGACGATGTGGCCTGATAACATCTAAAACCGTGGAATATGAATAATCTGGATACATTGACAAGATAAAAATTTGCAGAAGCAGCGATTTCGGCACAAAGGCACGAAGAAGTCTCTAAACGTGACTCCGTAGCTCGGTGGCCGGACATGAACGACCATTGTTTAAAGCCTCCAAACTTTACGCCACAGCTCTCTGGCCGTACATCAGCTGACCATTGTCTGAAACATTTAAACATGACGCTATATCTCGGTGACCCGTTGACCTAACATGAACCGACGAACGACCATTGTTTAAAGCCTCAAAACATGACTCCAAAGCTCGTTACCAGACATGATCTGACTACTTATATACCAAAAGGTCAACAAAGGATGTGTCGGGGGTCGCAGTATCTCAGTCGGTAGGACTGATTCTTGATCGTGAGATCGTTGGTTCTGCTATATGACCCAGCAGTCGAAAGCGTCGTAAAAGAACCTTGCGCCATCGGTCTACCGAAAGGCGGCGTTATGATGAAAACTGCTGACGCAGTGGTGCCCACTATTCCACAGGCCTCTGCACAGACCATGGCTCAGGTTGGCGAGGTCATCGCCATCGTACTGGGCGTGTGCGTGCTTCTGGCCATTTGCATCATGCTCTACAGGAGGTTCCAAGTGCAGGTGAGACGGTGTCTGGCGGCCGTGAGAGAGTCGCGTTATGCTGCTGAAGCGCCCAGCAGCCGCACACGGTCAGTGACAGCCGTGATCACGGCTGTCAGACCTGTATGGCTGCCGCTGTCAGACCTGCATGGCAGCCGTGGTCACGGCTGTCAGACCTGTATTGCAGTCGCTGTCAGACCTGCATGACATTTCCTCTCCACATGTAGGATTGCAAAGTACAAATCCAACCCAGCCCAGGTCACCACTGTCGATGGCATTCGTCAGCTTCGGCGAAGGAACGAGCATATAGCTGGTTCATCGCGCATTCACTAGGGGCAGCGCTATTTAGGGCCGCCCATACTTCCCAGCGATCGGCCGTGATTGACGAGATCACCTGTCCAGCAGCTGTTGTCTCTTATTGGTTGGAGCTCAAAATGACTATATCTGAGACGGTTGGGACTGTCCAAACGTTGCAGCTTTCGGTATTAGACTTGTATTCGTGGGCGGCCGAAACCCACATTATCTTGGGCTGCCATATTCGGCGGGAATACGGCACCGAGTCAGAAAGTCTCCATTACGACACAACAGCAGCAACTGAATCCCGAACCCGCAGCCCTTCGGTTGACAGACATTATTCCTGGGCTCACTCCGCATCATGCTGTCTGGCATTGTTCACGGGCACATCTTTGTGTCTGGTGACATTGCTATTTCCCCGAGTGGCAGCTATTTTCTAAGTCCGGCTAATGTGGTGGTCTGTGTGTCTGACTAGCTCCCCGGCTGCCCCTGGAGTCGGGACTCGGGTGGATCTGGCCACTGGTCAGCGCTCGGGGTGGATCTGGCCACTGGTCAGCGCTCGGATGACACGTGTCGGACCTGTACACGCCAGATCCGACAGTTCCGGCGGCGGTGATGCCACTGGCGACCGTGCCGTGTACTGCGACAGGTCGGAACATCGCACTGACAGCACCCAACCGCGAACCTGTTTCAGATCCGGTCAGCTTTGGCGCACTTGGGCATGAAACAACACTTCAACACCTGTACACGCATGTTCTGCATCTGCTGCCAGAAGATGCCCAGACAGAAGTTAGGTAAGCGCTGCTTGGGCGGACGTGCACGCGACGTCGGCCCGTGTCCCACAGCTTGTCTACAGCCCACACGTGCCCGCTGACAGCATTAGCTGTCCAGCTCACGCTTTGTTCGATGGTCTGTTAGTTATTTGAGCTTTAGGGCGCATCGACCATGTTGATCATATAGCGCCCATAAATGATGATCACATCTCTCTCATCATCATCACATCTCCCATCACATTTCATCACATATGATAACGCACGTAGTTAGTGGTTCCAGCTCACTGGCTGGAAGAAGGTAACTATTCATCTTAGCACAAAGTACCTACAAGAGTATAGTAGAGTTAAACGACATATTTACCAGTTGATTTCCTGCAGATTAAGACACGACTAACTGTCCATATCAATGTTTTGCTGTAAATTTACTGAAAAATTGCATTAATGGTTCGTGAACAAGCCTATCAGAACTCAATGGAGTGCACGCAACCGTTTGTTTTTAGGCTATACTGGACTCCGTATACTGGCAAACTCTCACTGGATGGGTGCCCACATGCTTAGCTGGTACCTTGACACAATAAGGCACGTTTCATTCCTTTAAGATCTGCTACACCAACCATGGCTGCTCGGTGCCCAACTGAGTCCGTGCGCCACGCTGGACGTCTGTCCGCCGTGCGCCGTGTTTGTGTGTGACCATGCGCTGTGTTTGTGTGTGGCCGTGCTCTGTGCTTGTGTGTGATCGTGCTCTGTGCTTGTGTGTGGCCGTGCGCTGTATCTATGTGCCAGTACGCTGTGTTTGTGTGGCCATGCGCTGTGTTTGTGTGTGGCGGTGCGTTGTTTGTGTCCGGCAGTTCGCTGTGTTTGTGTGTGACCGTTAGTTGTGTTTGTGTGGCTGTGCGCTGTGTTTGTGTGACTGTGCATTGTTTGTGTGGCAGTGCGCTGTGTTTGTGTGAGGAAGTGCGCTGTGTTTGTGTGTGACCGTGCGTTGTGTGCCAATGCGCTGTGTTTGTATGTGGCAGTGCGCTGTGTTTGTGTGTGACCGTGCGCTGTTTGTGTGGCCGTGCGCTGTGATTGTGTGACCGTGCGCTGTTTGTGTGTAGCCGTGCGCTGTGTTTTGTGTGTGACGGTGAGCTGTCTTTGTATTTGGCAGTGCGCTGTGTTTGTGTGGCTGTGCGTTGTTTGTGTGGCAGTGCGCTGTGTTTGTGTGAGGCAGTTCGCTGTGTTTATGTGACCGTGCGTTGTTTGTGTGGCCGTGCGCTGTGTTTGTGTGTGACCGTGCATTGTTTGTTTGGCAGTGTTTGTGTGAGGCAGTGCGCTGTGTTTGTGTGTGACCGTGCGTTGTTTGTGTGTCATTGCGCTGTGTTTGTGCGTGGCAGTGCGCTGTGTTTGTGTGTGGCCGTGCGCTGTTTGTGTGGCCATGCGCTGTTTGTATGGCTGTACGCTGCTTGTGTGTAGCCGTGCGCTGTGTTTGCATGTAGCAGTGCGCTGTTTGTGTGGCCGCACGCTGTGTTTGTGTGGCCGTGCTCTGTGTTTGTGTGGCCGTGCGCTGTGTTTGTGTGTGGCCGTGCGCTGTGTTTGTGTGACGGTGGCCGCCTGTGTGACCTGGTGACGGTCGACAGACGAGCTGCCGGCCAACGCCAACATCTCGGGCCGGCCGACGTCCCGCTGCGGCCGCTGCTGCTACGGCGACACCTTCCTCGCCATCATGGAGTTCATCTGCGACTGCGACTGCTTCCGCGCGCGGCGCACGCCAAAGTACATGGTGCCGATCGTCGGGTGAGTCTGTGGTGCTGCTACATTGGTGCGCGGTGGAGCAGTGTGGCACCGTCACTGGGCACGGCTGGCTGCTCCAGGTGCAGTGTGACACTGTCACTGGGCACGGCTGGCTGCTCCAGGTGCAGTGTGGCACCGTCACTGGGCACGGCTGGCTGCTCCAGGTGCAGTGTGACACTGTCACTGGGCACGGCTGGCTGCTCCAGGTGCAGTGTGGCACCGTCGCTGGGCACGGCTGGCTGCTCCAGGTGTAGTGTGGCACCGTCACTGGGCACGGCTGACTGCTCCAGGTGCAGTGTGGCACCGTCGCTGGGCACGGCTGGCTGCTCCAGGTGCAGTATGACACTGTCACTGGGCACGGCTGGTTGCTCCAGGTGCAGTGTGGCACCGTCACTGGGCACGGCTGGTTGCTCCAGGTGCAGTGTGGCACCGTCACTGGGCACGGCTGGTTGCTCCAGGTGCAGTGTGGCACCGTCACTGGGCACGGCTGGCTGCTCCAGGTGCAGTGTGGCACCGTCACTGGGCACGGCTGGCTGCTCCAGGTGCAGTGTGGCACCGTCACTGGGCACGGCTGGCTGCTCCAGGTGCAGTATGACACTGTCACTGGGCACGGCTGGTTGCTCCAGGTGCAGTGTGGCACAGTCACTGGGTACGGCTGGCTGCTCCAGGTGCAGTGTGGCACCGTCACTGGGCACGGCTGGCTGCTCCAGGTGCAGTGTGGCACTGTTACTGGGCACGGCTGGCTGCTCCAGGTGCAGTGTGGCACCGTCACTGGGCACGGCTGGCTGCTCCAGGTGTAGTGTGACACTGTTACTGGGCACGGCTGGCTGCTCCAGGACGTTGCGATTCATCTGTTGATGCGAAGTGTCTGGGAGGCATGGGTCCAGCACATATTATTATTTGTTTAACGAGAAGTCTAGGGGTAAATTGCTAGGGGTTCGAGTCTCACCTGTCGCTACTCTTCACCCGCGACCAATCGGCGTGAGAGATTGGCGACGCTACATGACTAAACGGTCGATGTGTCGTAAAAACCAACAACCACCACCACCAGTCTTTTTTTTTCAATTGGTGAGCCGTGGGGCGCCTTCGAACACGTCTGCCTTATATTGAGAGAATGCGGATGAAGAAGCCCGTATGGCATAATACTCCCTCTTGGAGAAGGGTTGGGAAAATAGATTGTTCTGAACTTCTTGTGTTTCATCCAGAACATTATCTCTGCAGACCCTTTCATTTTTTTTTCATTTGTAGGTTCAATGGTGCTGCTTAACAATGAGCTGATATCTGATAAAGTGCTCTGGATTCATTGGAAGGTGCAAAACTGAGATTTTTACGTCACAGGTTGAATAAAAACATCTTGTTCTCTCCACATCCAGGATTGCAGAGCACAAAGAGAACCCTTCACCCGGATGTAAACTAACCCCAAAACGCCCCCCCCAATCTCGCCCCTCGGCTCAACCAACTGACGTTTATTCACTGCACCGCCTCTACACCGACAGGAGGGCCAAATCGAAAAACCATACTGCGAACTCTTCGGGCTCTGAGGAGCCCATGGTGGAGATGCACCAGCCGCGGCGAATGCGCAGCGTGCGGAGAGCGCCGCCGCCGCCCTGCCAGCAGTTGGCACCGCCCAAAATGCCCGACGCTCCCGCCTTTGACCCCGAACTACGCGCCGGGACGGAGAAGAGGCGAGCGCCGGTGCCTCCGCCCGGGCAGGTCGGTCAGCCGTGGCAGCAGTCGGGCCCCGCGGCGGCGGTCGTCAACCAGCCGCGGCACCAGAAGGCAGACGAGCCGCCGTACCGGCCGTCCGGCCACCGGCACGCCGAGGATAGCCAGCCGCCACCGTACCAGCAGCTGTTCCAGCCGGCGCCGCCGCAACAGACGTTCGGCCGGGCCGACCCGCTGCGCGTCTCCAGCGAGTTCACCGCCCAACTGAACCAGGCCATGGCCGGCAGGAGGGTGCCATCCGAGAGCGAGCTCTAGAGCTCGCCAGACCGGAAGGCCGCGTGCCAGCGCAGCAGGCGCGGGCCACGGCCCACGGCCAATCGGGCGCACATCACGCGCGGTCCAATTGGCAAAGCTCGAGTGTGGGCTTCCTCAGGCGGGTAGAAAGAAGCCTCGTCAAAGGTCCGGTTTATCCGCTTCTTTGCATTTACCGCCTTCAGCCGTACATAGTTACAACTCTGAAGATTATGGGATTGTAGCTTGTACATACGTGATGAATCTCGCCCGCCATGGTACTTTGCTTTCGATGTTCATTAACCTCAGCTACTTAATAGCCACTTACCTTGGCAGCCAAGGCAGCCTGCCTGTAAGCACCCATGACATGTAGTTGTCCATCGCATTATGTTCAAACCAGACAATACTGGCGAGAAAGTACCGAAGATGACCAAGTGGACGAGACGTGGAACAGCGTCAGAACAGATATTGATGTACGGACGGATACAGAGCTCGACCACGTCCCACCACGCCTCCTAATTCGAGTCAATATCCGGTGAGAAACTGGTGGTTACACTGAAGTTGAGTATCGAACTGCCGATGTATGACAATTATCAACGGTTTCAACGGGAACAAGCCACAGCATGCAGTATCGCTGGCTTGGCGGGCAACTGGCTCCATCTCTGAAGCGTTTACGGACCTATCGATTCTCGTTTTTACTGTGCTGTGACTCGTTTACGACGGCGGAAACCGCCGAGCAGGGACCTTTGGGGCCAGAGTGGCAGCTTGTCGCAAAACAAGTGATATTCAGCAGAATATGCACGCACTGTGAAGGGTTTGCCGCAGCTGAAATTGCCTACTCTTCGTCCGCGACCAATCGGCGTGAGAGATTGGCGACGCTATATGACCCAACGGTCGACGTGTCGTAAAAAAAAAGCAATAACCAGCAGCTGAAATTGCGGACTGTGTGCCTGGAATATTGCTCATTTTCATACTGCGGCATGATCGTGACATGTGTATTGTAACTACAACATTTATTTGGAACAATTTGTTTTCTGGGATTATCTGTGTGGTTATGTTTAAATGACGTTGGGGTATTATAGGTCCCAATTTCTCACGCCGATTGAAAAACAGGTAGACTCGAACCCACAACCTTTCGATTGGGATTATCTGTGTGATCATCCTCAAAGCGTGCGTGTTTCGTGAGAAAGAGTAGCCAAGGGCCGGGATATTGAGTTTTGGTTCCGTGGTGTACTGGTAGCGCTAAAGCCATGTGAAACAGGGGCACAGACCACATTTGAAGCTGCTTTCAAGTTAACGACACTGGGTTAATGCCTTAGTGTTGCAGGGATGGGGAGCACAGCGCCCCATTGTCGTACACACTGAGCATTTGGACATTAGCTGCATACTGTTAATGTTGTTATTTCTGAATATTTCTGAACGGAAAGGGAGCACAGTACCCCCTTCGTACCCACTGAGTATTTGGAAGAAAATAGGTCCCGGGTTTTCTTTAGCTTTTGCTTTTTGAGATCCACAACTTCCATGGGATCAAACTTCCCCAACTCGTACCCCGAAGTAAACCGAAGCTGTGTCAATGGTGCACGAATAAGTGCCCCATGGCGTGTTATGGTGAGCAAGCTGTAACGTGGGTAACGACCCGATACTATACACGAGTA
This sequence comes from Ashinkailepas kermadecensis, assembly GCA_034440615.1. Classification (NCBI taxonomy): domain Eukaryota; kingdom Metazoa; phylum Arthropoda; class Thecostraca; family Neolepadidae; genus Ashinkailepas; species Ashinkailepas kermadecensis. Next base: position 305,684 of record JAOTOM010004918.1, on the reverse strand, counting down.
TAGCGCCCCATACTGCAGGGCTTCGGGCAAACTTTTCAACAGTTCCGCTGTTTTCCGTTTTTATTTGGGAGTCGAAGAGGTTTTTGTATGTATGTCGAAAAAAGTGTTTTATGTATTTCGTGTTAACCTTCGTGTTGAGTGTCCAGCGGTTGGATTGGATGAGCCGCCGTTGGGAAAGGTCGGATTCCTCTGCATGACCAGTAACTGCAATTTGATGTCAAAGTAAGGCTTGCTTTGATGATGTGTGGCTGTCGCTAATGCTTCTGTTCGATGTGCAAACAATAAGCACGAAGAAGCTTGTGTTCTACGACGCACTCGACTGCTATGTCATATTGGGTCGCCAGTCGGATGCCGACTGGCCGCGGGTGAGCCCACTCCCGGACTTGTTTTGAGCTTTCTCTTAGACGTGGGCTTTCATGCAATATATGCTTCTCTCCGATTGGTGTTGCGCGAACAATGAGTATTTAGGTGACAGGCAGCAATGGGCACAAAAATGACATCGGCAGTCGACGCGCCCCTAAACCACAATAAACAAGCAAACTAATTCCGCCAGTTTCGGGATTTGAACTCACGACCTTGTGATAAGAAGTCGAACACCATACTCACTGAGCTACCACGATGAAGGCACTGGGTTTCCTGGCGCTATCAATTTACATGATACATGAAACACAAACAACGCTACTC